>JABUQX010127097.1:42500-45787 GCA_015478945.1 Trachelipus rathkii | reverse complement strand
ATCTAGAGATCTTCCTGAGTTAGGACTAACGTGATCGATGTAACATGCATCTGGAAATGACACTAGCACGTAATGTTCTTCTCTAACTTTTCTACGCACACCTCCAGTATCGACAAGTGTTTCATCTATTTTTCCATCGAAACCAATGCAGACCATACCTCTGTGTTGCAGCAAATGCTCCTCTGACTGTTTGTCTTTCCAGTATTTTCTTTGGCGTTGTAACTTACTTGGATCAACAACGTTTTTTTGGTGACAGAAGTCCGAGGTCCTTGAGGGCAGCATTAACTATGAGACATGCATCTCTATTGCTCACATTTTTCCTCTCTAATGCTTTACACAACTCAGGATACTGGTTTCTATTTTGAGGGTGACATTCTTCCATTTCTTCTGATTCTAAGGAAAATGATTCTTCTAGCACATCACTCTCACTGCCTGATAATTCAACTGAACTTACACATTTTTGCGTATCTTTGTGTCTCATCTTACTTTCAAATGTCAACCGTTTCCTTTTCCTTTCCTGAAGTTTCATGTTTTTCTCTGTTCTTTCCTTGTCCACCTTTCCTATTATCATGCGTCTTGAAGTGTTTTGATCAAGCCAAAATTGCCATTCCAATACAGGGATTTTCTTTTCATTGGGATATTGACATTGATTACGTTCAACTATACCATTATGAACACACTTGCACGCGCTAATGTCGAAGAGACGAGAAAATGATTTTATTTTATTTTGATATGTTAGAGAAGATTGTTTATTTCTTGAATATTTCATCAAATCATTGACATTCACTATTAGTCTCTTCACTTTCACTATAACACTTTCAAATTCTATTGTTGGAATGCCTGCTTTATTGTATATGCCTTTAACTTCTGTTGCCACTAACTTTGCTAGATGAGTAACACTGGCATCTTTGTTGACTACTTGATGGAACTTGTAGGCTCTAAAAACATCCTCAGCCAGTGGTAGCTGATTTTCGACAAGTGGTTGTGGATAACCGAATATTGCATGCCTGTCTTTATGCCTTGTTGCACATGCCATGATACGTCTTGCAATAATAGTAATAAACACTGCACCCACAGGACTTATCTCAAACGTCGAATAGTCTGGATCTGAAATGAGACAGAAATAGCTCTCAATTAGTATTAAAACCAAATTTTGAAGAACAAAGCATATAAAATTCATAACTTAAAAATAGTAAAAAACGATGTCAAAACCCTTTTAAAAAAACTAAAGTTGGGCCCCTAGACATTGAGTAAATGCAAAATGATTTTTTGTCCCACTACAAGGAAGCCAAGGAGCACCAATTTGACCATGTTTGGTTATCCCACCAAAATTCAACCCAGCTTAATATATATATATATATATATATATATATATATATATATATATATATAAAAAAATATATATATATATATATATATTATATATAATATAATATATATATATATATATATATATATATATATATATATTATATATATATATATATAATAATATATATATATATATATATATATATATATATATATATATATAGGCAAAAGTCCAGTTTCTGTTCAGGACTCAATTTTGGAGAAATTGATGACTTTACATGAAGGGATAATAAAAAGTTACCCGTTGCTGAGATAATCTTTCTCTCTTCAAAATTTCTTCAGAAGTCTCTTGTGCTTAGCCGATGTTTTACCTCCCTTTTTTGAGCGGGCTTTTCGTTCTTGAGTTTTGCGAGTCGAAGATTTGGCTTCTCGAGTTACTTAACCGTTGTTTACCTCCCCAGACTGAGATTAGAATTTCTTGAGACTTGTTTTCAGGCGATTGAGTTTCGGAGAGAAGAAGTAAGTCTGAATTAGTGAGTATCTCGACAAGGCGGGTTTATATATATTTCATTCGACTTATACTAAATTTTGCTTGCCAAATTTTAGATAAGTTCGAACATAAAATTAAAATTTTTACAAAGTTATAATGGAGTAACTTATATATATATAATATATATATATATATATATAATATATATATATATTATATATATATATATAATATATATATATATATATATATATATATATTATATATATATATATAATATATATATTATTGTATATATTATATATATATATATATATATCTATATATAATTTTTATATATATATAATATATATATATATATATAAATATAATATATATTATATTATAATATAGGATATAGTGACAAAGAATCCACATTAAACGCAGAGTTAAATTATTGATAATATTTATCCCCTGGAGGCGACACTAAATGAATTAAAAAGCAAAACTTTGTTCAGTTTTATGCACTTAAATATTAATTTACACTTCTTACACAAATTATGAGTTTATTAATTAAAATGCTTGATGATAAATTTATTGCGGTTCGATTTTCGTACCCATGGCGGGTTACTTCTTCAGGAACAGTTTCTGGAAGTCCCTTCGAGAAAATATTCGTAAAATAGTTCTAGAAGTGGAGAACCAAAAAAAAAAAAAAAATTTAAAAATTTCTCTAAAATTTAAAAAAGGGAAAAGCTGAATTATTTTGCAGTTAATATTAGATATGTGGACGAAGATAAAAACAATACTACTAAAACGTTAGTTGTAAGAGATACCAAATTGCAACCTTTCAGCGAATATATCCAAGAACTTGTTATTGACGTTTTAAAAGAATTCGAATGATAAGAGGCAACTAATTAGCTTAGTTACGAATAATGCATCGAAAGTGATCACTAAGATTGAAAACTTAAATAAGGACAATGAGGATGAGGAACAGGAAGCTGGTAAATGTGATACTGATTTCATTGAATGCCAAAACGAAGATGTAATAGCTGTTTTCAGAATGAACGTGATAAAACTATGAAAAGACTATATTCCGATGTCGTTAACATTGAACACTTTACAGTTATCAGTGCGTGATGGCCTCCGCAATAGATGGCCTCCGCAATACTCATACAGCAAATCTTATAAGCAAGGGGAGACAAATAGCAAAAACAGCAATTAATGGAAGTTTTAAAGTGTCAAGCTTGAATAGTGGCAATCTTAGATCAAGAGACAAGATGGGGAAGTGCCTGTCTTATGCTCGAAAGGCTTCTTTAACTAAAAGACTATATTAGTATGATGGCTGCCGGTACTCCTGAACTTTCTCTCTCCGATAGTCAGTGGGAACAAATTGAAATCCTCAAAGAATTATTAAAACACCCATACTTTACGACAAAAATATTCAATCAAAAGAAGACTTGACTGCAGGAAAATTTTTATAGAGAATTGATTTTAACAAATGACATAA
>JABUQX010127097.1:37500-40000 GCA_015478945.1 Trachelipus rathkii | reverse complement strand
ATGGAGAGGAGATAAGAAATATTGCAGGAGAGATGTTGATAGATTTCTGTTTAAGGAAGGGAATGAAGATCATGAATGGTTTTTTTTCCAACAGATGATCTCACATAGGCTTCACAAGATATAAATGAACAATATCACAAGAGAATTCGATCAGAGATCTATTATAGACTATATAATATCGTCTGATAGTAGGCTAACAAGAAATGTGAAAGTGATACCTGGAGTAGCAATATATATTCGGATCATAGACAAGTTGCAGAATAAAGAAAAGAAAAATGTGATTAAAGTGGAGTCACTGAAGGAGTGTGACAAGAAAAGGGAATATTTTGAAATAATAAGTCAGAATCTAGAACAAATTAGAAGGAGTCGGAGAGATAGGGGGAAGGATACAAGAAAAAGTAAAAGGGCAGCAAGAGACCCTGGTAAAGGAGAGGTAGGGAACGAAGGAAAGGACACAAGAGGGCGTGTACTGAAGAAGTTGAAGGAGGCCAATTAAAAGGAGGAAAACAGTATTGGATGAATAAGGTGATTGAAAAATAGAAACTACACAGAATAAGGCCCTGTATATGAGGTAGAATGAAACAGAAGAGAATTGAAAAGAGAGTAAAAGAAAAGGCAGCAAAAAGAGAGGGGGAAGAAATTATGGAAGATGTGAGGGCAAAAAGGAAGAGAATTTTTAGACTGACAAAAACGTATAGAGGATCAAAGAGAAAAGTGTGCAATATCAAGGATAAGCAAGGTGAATTTTTTGTGAGATCAACAGACAAACAGGAGATAAACGGAATACTTCAGAGAACTGTTAAATGTGAATGAGCAGGTGGGAGATGGGGGAGAAGAGATAATTGAAGGAGGGGAGGATGAAGAGGGGGAGGAGATCACTATGGAGGAGTTGGAGGTGACTCTGAGAACAATGAAGATTCGGAAGATGGGATACCCATAGAACTGACAAAAGAGGGAGGAGAGAAAATGAAAGAATTCTGAAATTGTTCAATAGGTGTAAGAACGAGAGCAAAGTACCAGAGGGGTGGGGAAAGTCAATCATAGTTCCAATATATAAGGGAAAAAAGATACAGGGGAGTTGTTAACAACTACGGGTAACATTCTTGTTTGGAACACTTGGTATAAGAGAATACTAGAGAACACTGAGAATGGTAGTAGAGCCCAGCTAGACTGGGGGAAGAGTAGCACGGATATAGAAAGAACAGAAGCATGACGGATCTCTTGTTCGCCTTGAGAATTACGTTAGAAAAGGTATGGGAATATAATAAACGAGCATATGTAGCTTTTATGGTTCTAAGAAAAGCTTTTGATTTAGTGCCTAGGAAGGGACTATGGAGAGTGCTAGAGAGAGAATATGCAGTGGATAAAAAGTTGAGAGGAGCCCTGGAGAGTTTGTATAAGAATAATAAATGTAATGTAAGAACAGAATATGAGAATAAGGAGTGGTTTTAGGTGAAAACTGGAGTCAAACAGGGAAGCGTGTTGTCACCAATTTTGTTTGTAGCATATCTGGATGTAGTGATAAAGAAGGTGAGAGAGGATATAGGAGATTAGGACTGATATTCTGGTATGTGCAGATGACTTGGCATGCTGGAGCGAAGAGGAAGATAGGTTGAGAGAGGTGGTAACATGTTTTGCTAATAGGCTTAGAGAGGCCGGTCTGACTATAAACACATAAAAAACTGAGATCATTGTGGTTAGTAGGGGAGAAGGAAGGGGAGAGCTGAGAGTAGATGTGGAAGGGACTGATATATAGATGGTGGAAAATGCAAATTACTTGAGTGGAGTATGGAAGGGAAGGAGAAATGTTACAGGAGATAACAAATAGATAGCTTCAGTATAGGGAAGCTGTAGAGCAGTGTTACCCCATACCGAAAGATAGACAAATGTGTGGAGACGAAAAGAGTGATATTCAAGGGGATGTTAACACCGATTCTACTACGTGGGGCAGAGACATGGAGTAAGACCACAAGAGAGGATAGTAGAATACAGTCGGCAGAGATGTAGGTTTTAAGAGTGATAGTGGGAAAGACTAGAAGAGACAGACAAAGAAACTTAAAAATAAATGAGGAGGTTGAAGTGAAGGCTATATTAAATAAGATGGATGCAGCCAGATTGAGATGGTGGGGACACCTGGAGAGGATGCAGTAGGAGAGAGTGGCCATGAGGAGATGGGAGTGGAGACAGTAGGTGGAAGACTCATTGAGAAGACATGGAAAGCTGTCGATGCTGGAGAAGAGAAGAGGGAGTCCTGGAGGATAGAGGAAGATGGAGAAGAGCTCTGGCCCCTTTGACAGGGTCTTGACCTTTCCTGGGAGCTGTTGTAAGTTGTAAATTATATATATATATATATATATATATATATATATTAAAGTTGCTAATATATATATATATATTATAATATATATATATATATATATTATATATATATAATTATATCTATATATATATATATATATTATATTATATATATATATTTATATATATATATATATATTTT
>JABUQX010127097.1:27500-32500 GCA_015478945.1 Trachelipus rathkii | reverse complement strand
TTCAACTCAATTTGAATTATAAGATAAACATATTTTTGCAACTATGTTAAAATTTTCGGAAGTTTCCAGTGTTTGAGAGTAAATAGGTCTAAAACGTTAAAATGGATCCTATGTTTTTTATCAAGCGGACATATATATATATATATATAAATATATATTTTGTTATACTATATATATATATATATATATATATAATATAAAAATATATATTATTTTTATTAAATATTAATATATATATATATATATATATATATATATATATATATATATATATATATATATATATATATATATACCGTATATATATATATATATATGTATATATATATATATCTATATATATTTTATATATACATATATATTATATATATTATATTTATTATTATTATTATTATTATTATATACATATATTATTATTATTATATACATATATATATATATATATATATATATATATATATTATTATTATTATTATATATATATATATATATATATATATATATATATATTATCTATATATATATAAATTTAAAATTAAAAAAATAATTAATTTGTTTTACTAATATTCTATCTGTCTTTATCTTCATTCTAATCACATTGGGGTGAGGTGCACAACATACATCGGAAATAGAAAGATTAGTAGAAGAACATGACGCAAGTCGAAAGGAAAGCCTCATTCCACCCCCCAAACCATTAAGTGAGATAGTTACAGTAAAAAAAAATCTAATCAATGGCTTAACAAGACCTCAACGGACACTAAGTGTGATATCTCATCAATGTAAGGTTCATCTCTTGGGCAAGGCCCACAACCATATACCCTCATTAAACTCCTCCATTCACTCCTATTATGCACTTTTCTTTTCTCCTGTGAAAAAAATCACATTCCTTTCTTTCAGACATTACTGACTCAATCTACTTTTTCTTCGTTCTTCCCGCCGGTTGATTCCCAGTACACTAACCATTATACATATACCTAACCAACCGGCTATTATCCGTCATTTCCATATGAACTAACCATCTTGATAAACGTTTATTTTCTCATTTACGCCTTTCTTCACACCACACTACTTCTTAACATGTTGATTCCTCATTATATCAATTCTTTACACGCCTAACACACCCCTAAAATTGTCCATATAAAATTCTAAACGGATTGTACCATATAACTATACCTCTTATTTTACACCATAGTTTCCCTACTATACATTAACATCGCTCCCCTTTCATCCAACATATAGCCTAAATATTTAAACTGAGATATTTGTTCCAATTGCTCACCATCAAACAACTTCACAAAGCGGATTCTCTTTAATCACTGCCATCACCTTACTCTTTTTTCCAATTGCTTTCAAACCTCTCCTTTTACACACCCTGCCAAACCTCTTTATCAATCCTCTCAAACTATCTTCAAAACCAAATCATCAGCATAAGATGAGCAGGGAACCCTCCACTTTCTTCCATTCTCCATAAGTCTAACACCTTCCATTATCATCACTGCCTCTAATTCTTTAATCACCACATTCAGATACAAATTAAATAGTCAAGGAGACCAAACACACCTCGGCCTCACTCCACTATCAATATTAAGCCATTCACTTTCCACTTCATTTATTCTTACACACGTTTACATTTGATTTTATTCAGAAGCCTACCACTAACACCATATATCATTAGCACCTACCACAGAACTTCCCTATTAATTCTGTCATACGCCTGTTGCAAGTTCATAAAACATAAATACAATTTATTCTTTTTCATTTTCTTAATCATTTGTTTCAAAGTTAAGATTTGATCTACAAATCCTCTACCACTTCTAAACGTACCTTGTTCTTCGCCAACCAGTCCCTCAGTCACTCGACGCACTCTTTACCAAAATGCCAGCATATATTTTCCCTACAACTCTCAATAAACCTATTCCTCTATAATTCCTACAGTTTCCCTTATCTCCCTTTCCCTTATATAAGGGAACTATTACTGCTTTCCTCCACTCTTTCTTAACTTTACACTCCCCAAACGCTTTGTTACACAACTCCCTCCATTCTTGAAAATTTCAACAGTAATTCCATCTATACCTGGGGATTTACCATTCTTCAACTTTCTCACTCATGGTATTACCTCTTTCCTACTAATTACCTCATCCCGAAAATATCTTTTTTCTTGCACAATTAAACCCACGCACATTTATTTTCATCTTATCATCTCTGCCAATGTTATGCAGATTTTAAAAGTTTTCCCTCCACACACTGCTCATATCCATTCCATCAGTCACGAAAGTACCATCCCAATTTAAAATTCTATTAATATTCCCCTTACTTTCTTTCCTAACCTACTGTACTTCCTTCCAGAAGCAGAAGGACTTCCTATTCCCTTGTAAATCCCTATTCATCCTCCTTTCAAATTGATCATTTACCTCTTTTTTTTCCTACTACGCATGCAACTTTTAGTCTTTCTTTTTCCTCTTTATATATTTCCACACACCTTTCTTTTGAGACCTCATCACTGTCTTTTAACACATTCAACAATGCCTTTTATTTACTTTTAACCGCTTGGATACCTTTTCATTCCACCACTCACTATTGGCATTCTTATTTCCTATCTTAGCATATCCACATACTTCTCTTGCACTACTAACAAAGGCTTTCTTCATTTGCGTCCAGATTTGTTCAGTTTTATCTTATCATTCAACTGATTTATTTGGAAGTGATCTTACAAACTTTTCCTTGTAACCTTGTTAACTTAACTTCTTCCTCTTGATTTTCCCCACTTCCTTCCTTATCTCTTTCTTCTCCATCCATCACTAACTTAATGTTGCATAAAACAACATAATTTTCAGATATTCCCATCCCCAACCTCTTCATTGATTTAGAAGCCATCACACACACTTCAACATATCTCCTCCAATAACACAAATCAATCATACTTTTTACTTCAATACCATCTCTACCTGCACCAACTCAAGTATACTAATGAATACTCTTGTGCTCAAAGAATGTATTACTTACAGACATACCTCTCTCCTAATAAAAATTAATCATCTTTCTACCATTCTCATTTTCTTCCGCAACCCCAATGGCACCTGTTATACCATCCCTTTTACAATCACAATCACCTATCCAACCCTTCAAGTCGTCACACAAGATCAATTTTAAGCCTCTACTCATCACGTCTAAAACATGATTCAAATTATCCCAGAATGTCACACTCTCCTCACCCTCGATCTCAGATGGACCATGCGTTGTTGCAACTACACATACCTTGACCTTCTCAAATTTGAATTTATCCATTAGTATTCCAGTACTAACACAAACAAAATCCTCCTTAACTCTGTGTCACAAGTCACACATTAGAATCGCAACTCCTTCTCTCCCCTACTCATTCCTCCACTCCATTGCATACACATTTCTCCTTACACCACCACTCGTCTTTACCTCTTGCTCTCAACTTTGCTTCAGTAACAGCAAGCAAATCAAATTTACCCTTTCTAAATACATTCATCACCTCTCTCCTTTTCTCCTCGCCATTTATTCCCCTAACATATCCCCTACCCAGATGATTCATACAATTTCGCAGAAAGATACAAGGTCGTTTACCGTTGTCACGACCAGACCCGATGAGTGTATGAGCATTCCTAGCTTGGAGACTAGTGTTTGTGGGTTGCCAACCCAACAAACGCTGTCCTTTTAATCGCCTCCTACAACACGCAGAACGTACGCTGTGGGAATTCTTTCTCCCATACACACAGGGATATATGAAAAAAAAGGAGTGTGTGTAATATTAGTCGTATTTTATGGTTTGCATGTGATACGGAGAGACTATTCCAATATAAAAAATAATGGGGATGCGGTCGCAAGGTTGGCGAACCATTGGGCACTGGAGTGTCATGGGATGTACCCTATACCCCAAATGCCTTATGGGAGGTAATTTAATCACTTCGAGAGCGCTAATATGAATATAACAACCTTTGTTAAAAAAAAGCTACTTTGCTTACTTTGGAGTAAAACTTGGAGATCAGGATAAAACCTTTGTTCCTCATGTCTGCTGCAAAACTTGCGGTGAAGGTTTAAGGAGTTGGAGCAAGGGAAAACAAAAGTCTCTTCCCTTTGGAGTTCCAATGGTGTGGAGGGAAGGCAAAGATCATGTTAGTGACTGTTACTTCTGCTTGACGAATTTAGCAGGTATGACATATTTATGAATAAGTTTTCTTTTATTGTATTAAAAATGTAATATATACATTTGGTAGTAGAAATTGCATGTATGTTTGTTTTGTTTGCTTTTTGGAATAAATCGAAAGAACAAGCAACACGTGAAATATCCTGAAGTTCCATCTTCCATAAAATCGGTACCTCATGGTCCAGGAATTCCAATTCCCAATCATCCAGACGAAACTTTCTTGACGCAAGACTTCGAGGACAAATTACATGATGCTGCTATTGATGATGATGCTGATGGTTCCCCTATGTATGAAGCCACTTCTGAGATGAATCAACCTAAGCCTTTAAGGCAATCAGAACTTAACAATTTGACTAGGAATTTGGGATTGTCCAAAGAATCTGCTCAATTGCTTGGGTCACGGCTTCGCAAACACAATTTGTTAAGTTCAGAAACAACATTTTATTGGTACCGCCATCGTGAAAGGGAGTTTCGTAAATATTTCACTGCTGACCAATCCAAATCTCTTACTTACTGCAATGATGTGAAAGGTCTCATTAACGAATTGGGTGTGGAGTATGTTCCTGTAGAATGGCGACTGTTCATAGACAGTTCCACCAAAAGTTTAAAAGCAGTACTTCTTAACAATGGTAACAAGAAGGCATCTGTTCCTGTTGGTTTTTCAATGATGCTTATTGAAACATACGACAACCTGAAGCATCTGATTCAGGTTTTAAACTATGAAACACACAATTGGAAGATATGTGGAGACATGAAGGTAAGAATATATCTATATTTCAGAAAATTTGTATCTTTATTCATTTGAGAAAGAAAGAGGGATCTTTTATGT
>JABUQX010127097.1:15000-22500 GCA_015478945.1 Trachelipus rathkii | reverse complement strand
TGTCGTACAATATATATGATCTTAACACAAAGAGATTATTAATATTCGTTCTTAATACAGACTTACTGTTCACATGATTGATTATGTTCACATATGTACAAGCCGCTATTTGTATTGCATCTTACAAAGACAAACCATTTTCTAAAAGTTGGAAACTGTCATTTCTATTTCAAATCTCATTTCCTGGTGTAAACGTCAACTAAAATATATCTTTCCCTAAGTTGAAACGTATATATTTTTATTTATTTATTTTATTTTTTTTTTTAAAAATTTACTATTGAATTTCTTTATAATTTATTCTTGCAAAAAAAATTTTTTAGAGTCCTAAACATCTCACGCGTAAATGCTATTGAGAAGCATTATTTTTTTTTAAAAAACTTTTAAATTAATTTATGTTTTTTATTTAAAATACTTTTGTCTTTAATTAAAAATTTATCAATTTTGATGTTAGCTATAACGATTAAAAAAAAATTTACATTGTTACAGACCAATATCAGTAAATCCAGAGTTAAAATCAGGTAAAATCAAACCACACACCCCTCCCCCTTCTGTAAATAGATTGATCAATTTATCCAATAGCTATTTGATCTTTGGAATACAACGCATTTCTCTCTAAACATTACCAAAAGTTAATTACTTGTATAAAAGATTATTTTAAAAAATGTAATTTACAGACCCTAAAGCAGTAATCAGTAAAATCAGTAATCAGTAATCAAACCACACACACCCCTCCCCTTCCCTTCCTCCCACCCTTCCATGATCTGTTGATCTATTGATCCCAAGTCATTTATTTGTTAAAACAATGACATAAAAAATTAAGTTCTTTGAATAAAGTATCATAGTAAATATATATTAATCTGTGATCTTATTGATCTATTGATCTAATCTGATCCAAGTCATATTTTGGTATAAAAACATAAAAAAAGGGTTCTCTTTTAAATAAAAGCTTATTGTAAAATGTTAAAAAATTTCAGTAGTTATTTAAGCAGTATAAATAACGCAAATTCAAGTAAATTTCAAATCATTCCTCTCCCTCTATCACTCTGTTGATCTATTTGATTCTATTGTGATCTATGATCATTGATTTTCAAGTCATATTTTGTATTGAACATAACATTAAAAATAAGTTCTTTGGATAAAATATTATTGTAAAAATGTAAAAGTTTATTCACCCTAAATCGCAGTAAATCAGTAAATCCGGTAAATCAGTTAAAGCAGTAAATCAGTAAATCAGTAATCAGTAAAGCAGTAATCAGTAATCAGTAAAGCAGGTAAATCAGTAAAATCAGTAATTCAAAAAAGCAGTAAATCAGTAAATCGTAAATCAAACTGCCTATCCCAGCCACCTCCCCTACCCGTTTTGATCTATTGATCTATATCTATTGATCTATTGGATCTATTGATTTCAAGTCATATTTTTTTTTAATTAAAATTGTTATGTTTTACATACCCTAAAAGCAGTAAATCAGTAAATCCCGTAAAATCAGTAAATCAAACTGTCCTCCATACCCTCCTGTCATTCGCGTGTGATCTATTGATCCAAGTATATTTTGTACAGATGTTATAAGACGTTGTATATAAAAATATTTATTGTAAAATTATTTATAGTTAAGATATTGAGAGTCCTGAGTATCCAAACAACCCTCCCCACTCCCCCTCACCCCTATCTCCCATCTGTTGATCTATTGATCTATTGATCTATTGATTCAAGTCATATTTTGTACTAAAACATAACATAAAATAAGTTCTCTGAAATTAAAATTTTGTTGACACAGTATAAAATCTTAAATTGACCTTTAAGCAGTAAACAGATTAAAAATCAGTAAATCCAAAACTACCTGACCCCTCCCCTCCCGTTCTCTGTGATCTATTGATCTATGATCTATTATTTCAAGTCATATTTTGTATAAACGTAACAAAAATAAGTTCTTCACTATTACATCTATCATTTACAGTCCAACGAATAAAAGCTAGTATAACAAAGTTGTTCACATTCAATAAACCTATTATATCAGTAACATGTGGACTAAAAGAAGCTTATAAGGTACAAAAACAACCTAACAGCTTTACGATACGAGTTAAACTGATAACATAAACGAAAGTTTTCTTTACTTTAACAAACAGTACAAGTAACTAACATTACCAACGAAACGTAACCAATTTACACTTTGTCAAGCATTATCTCTAACATATCAATGTGAAAATTTTTACATAACATAGTAATATTTATCCAAGAAAAATTTATCATAAACCTACCTAACTTATTTCATACTCCCAACGTAATAAATGCAAACATATCAAAGTTTTATCACATCAATAAACCTGGCCTAGCATAACTTGAGCTAAGAACATAACTAACATACCATCCTAATTACCCAAAATGAATAGACAGCTAACATAAACAAAGTTCTCCTACTTAACAACAGTAAAGTTAAGCTTAACATGCCTCCTTACAAAACTAATCCTATTTCACACTTTTTTCAAGTATGTCTCAACATTTTCAATGTTAATTTAATCATTGACATGTGAATATAATATCAAACTTAACAAAAACTTTATCATTAATCCTAACTCTAACTATTTATTACAGGGACCAGTTAAGATTCATTATTATTATTATCTATTATTCTTATTTATTATTATTATTTTATTATTGATATATATTATTATATATTATTATTTTATTTTCTTATTAGTTTTACTTTTTACATTATTATTCCATAGATCTCAAAACATGCCCAATGAGAGCGAAGGAAATGACGCACCATGCGAGGAGATTTAGATCAAAACTGGGAATGTACTGGCAACAGCGCAAGTCAGACAGAGAAAAATTTTGGGACAACCCAGTACAGCTAAAGTTTCGGGGCCGTAGATTATCGATACAGTTGTATAAACAATGAATACTTAGCTGAACCCTATTTTCTCTATCATATACTATAACATAACATATTATTTTTAACATTGGAAATAGCTAATATAATTTTACCATAACCTGTAAGTGCGTAACTCATACACCTAACCCGACAAACTTAGTAAATGCTAACACAACAAAGTGCTCACATCAATAAAGCTAACCACTGCGTTTTACCGTGGTGAACATAAGAAACATATATGTAAAACCACATACATACATACAACACACACCACACGCGACCACGACATACACACACGAAACACATTGACACACACACACCACACAAGCATACACACACATTTAGTGATATTATTATTATTACTTATTATTATATTTTATTATTATTATTATATTATTATTATTATTTATTATTATTATTATTATTTATATTATTCATTATTATCAGCATTTCACATAAAGAATTCAAAGACATTTCAATAACCGCTAACAGTTATTTCGACAGGCAGTGACGGCCATAGGCAAAATACAGTTTCTCTGGATTTATTCACATTGAGCTTACTAAGATTGGCCAGGTCAATGTTTAGTCGTGACGTTTAGATGACATATTACCGAACCAATGATTCTTAGCTATACGACCTGCCCAAGTCGAAATAGCTGTTTAGCGTTTATTAATGTTCTTGAAATTCTATGTGAAATGCTTGATAATAATAATAATATAATGAAATAATAATAATAATTAATAATAATAATGAATAATTAATAATAATAATAATAATAATAATAATAAATAATAATAAATAATAATAATAATAATAATAATAATAATGAATAATAAATAATATTATGTGGTATGCTGATGTGTGTGTGTGTGTGTGTGTGGTGTGTGTGTTGTCAGTGTTGTATCGTGTCGACGTGTGTGTGTGTTGTTCGTGTTGGGGTGGTGTTGTGGTTAGCATTTACTAGTTTGTCTGTGTAATAGTTACGTTAGGTTATGGTAAATTATATTACTATTTCAATGTTAAATAATATGGTTATGTCTTATATAGAGATTATTTATAGGAAAAAAAATAGGGTTTCAGCTAAGTTTTGTCTATACAATGTATCGATATTACGCCCCGAACTTTAGCTGTACTGGGTTTGTCAAATTTCTCGTTCTGATTGGCGGCTGTTTCCGTACTTTTCCCAGTTTAATCAAATCTTCCCATCAGCATTGGTTGCGTTCATCCTTCGCTCCAATTTGGGCATGTTTTGAGATCTATGTGAAATAAATTAAATAATAATAATAATAATAATAATAATAATTAATATAATTAATAATAAAATAATAATAAATAATAATAATAATAATAAATAATAAAATAATAAATAATAATAATAATAATAATAATAATAATAATAAATAATAATTAAATAATAAAAAATAAATAATAATAATTAATAATAATAATAATAATAATAATAATGAATAATAATAATCTAATAATAATAATTTATGTATAATAGTTAGGTTAGGTTATGATAAATTGTTTGTTAAGTTTTGATATATATTCTATGCCAATATTTAAAACATTAACATTGAAATGATTAGAGACAATACTTGAAAAAAAAGTGTTGAATACGGTTTATGGTTTTTGTAGCAATCGTTAGCTACTTTACTGTTTTTAAGTAGGCGGAAACTTTGTTATGTTAGGCAGTTTTATTCGTGTATAAGGTTTTTATGCGTAGGTTTGTTATGTTCTTAGCTCCAAACTTATGTTATGGTCAGCTATTGCATGATGCACCACTGGTTGATTATTGTTAGCATTATTCGTTGGGTGAGTTATGATAGTTAGGTTAAGATTATGATTAAAATTTTTGATAAATATTTACTTATGTTAAATAAGTAAAATTAACATTTGATATGTTAGAGATATTGCTTGACAAAAGTGAAAATTGGTTACGTTTCGTTGATTTAATTGTTAGTTACTTACTGTTTGTTAAGTAGGAAACTTGTTAAATGTTTATCAGGTTTTACCTTTCGTCGGTAAGCTAGTTAGGTTTGTTGTACATTTATCTTAGTCCATGTTATTGATATAGATAGGTTTATGTTGATGTGAAAACTTTGTATATACTAGCTATTATTCGTTGGACTGCTATGATAGTATGTATATGAAAGAAACTATGTTGTTAGCGTTTATACAAAATTATTGACTTGAATCCCAATAGATCAATAGATCAAAGGATCAATAGATCAATAGATCACAGATGAACGGGAGGGGAGGGGTAGGGTAGTTTTGATTACTGATTTACTGATTTACTGCTTTAGGTATCAAAGACTTTTACATTTACTATGATATTTTATTCAGAGAACTTATTTTTATGTTTATGTTTATACCAAAATATGACTTGAAATCAATTAGATCAATAGATCCAATAGATCACAGATTGAACGAGAAGGTAGGGTATGGTAGTTTGGTTTACTGAATTTACTGCTTTAGGGTCGATGAACTTTTACATTTTTTACTATGATATTTTTATTCAAAGAACTTATTTTTGTTATGTTTATACAAAATATGACTTGGATTCAATAGATCAATAGATCACGGGAATGACAGGAGGGTATGGAGGACAGTTTGATTCCTTACTGATTTACTGATTACTGATTACTGCTTTAGGGTATGTATAAACATAAACAATTTTAATAAAAAAAATATGACGAATCAATTGAGATCAATAGATCCAATAGATCAATAGATCAATAGATCAATAGATCAAGACTGGACAGGAGGGGTAGTGTGGTATGGCAGGTTTGATTTACTGATTTACTGATTTTACTGCTTTACTGATTTACTGAGTTACTGATTTACTGCCTTTAAAACTGATTTACTTGATTTTACTGCTTTTTACTGGATTTACTGATTTTACTGATTTACTTGCTTTACTGATTTACTGATTACTGATTTACTGCTATAGGGGTGAATAAACTTTTTACATTTTACAAAAAAATATTTTATCCAAGAACTTATTTTTACATGTTATGTTCATACAAAATATTGACTTGAATCATTAGATGACTAGGATCAATAGATCAATAGATCAATAAGATCAATAGATCACAGATGATGGGAGGGTGTGGAATTTGATTTTGGATTTACTGATTTACTGAATTTACTGCTTTAGGATTCAAATAAACTTTGTACCATTTTACAATAAAATTTTTATTCAAGACTTAATTTTATGTTAGTTATATACCAAAATATGACTTGGATCAATAGATCATAGATCAATAGATCACAGAATGATATGAGGGTGGTGTTGTTGGTTTGAATTACTGATTTACTGATTGTTACTGATTTTATGCTTTAGGGTCTGTAAAATGTAAATTTTACAATAATATTTTTTCAAAAGAACTTATTTTTATGGTTTATGTTTTATACAAACTAGACTTCGAATTCAATAGATCAAATAGGATCAAATAGATCAATAGATCCAATAAGATCACAGATGATGGGAGGGTGTGTGGTGATTTACTGATTTTTACTGATTTACTGATTTGCGGGTGTGTAAAATGTAAAAAAAATTTACGTTATAAACATAAAAAAAGAATAAAAATTTTATTAAAAAACACAAATTATTTGAACAAATAACATGAAATTAAATTAAAAATTTTTTAAAAATATATTTTTAATAAATAGTATCAAAATAAATAAATAAAAATTTTGCCAAAAAATAAATTAAGGGGGCAAGATCCAATTTGGGCATTTTTGGGCTGGGGCGGCCCCCATTTTCAACCCCACCTTAAAAATGGACATTTAAAATTCGGAATTTTCAGCCGATTTTGGCTATATAAACACCAAAATGTGGCTTTTTTTGCCCTCTAAAAAGCTTTGATTTCCGGTGTTTTCTGTGACTGTAGTCATTCTTTAGGAATTTTCAATTTTTCAAAATTCATGAAAATTCATGTTTCTGCTGACATTCTTCGAACGCAACTTCCAGAATTTTTTACAAAATGACTTCAAACTTGAAATATGCATAGATAGGGTCCATTATCTAAAAAAGTACAGAAGTAACTTTTTTCGATTTTTGAGTTTTTGCTCAGCGTTGTCCAATTTCCAAAACCCATTTTTTTTTTTTTTGAATTTGAATGAAAAATTTGCGATAATTTTTTTCTGTTCAAGTGAAGTGGATGAAATTTTTCAGGGCATATGTAGTCGGGAAAGATGCATCTTTTTTTACTTAGATAATTTTTGTGTATACTTTCAAAAGAAATTTTTTAAAAAAATTTTGAAAATTTTTTTTTGGAAATTTTGTTCCAAGAACAAATCAAAACTAATGCATATACAAAGGAAATAATTCTTAAGTAAAAAAAATGTGCCACTCCTCCGACTACATATGCCTGAAAATTTCATCCACTTCACCAGAACAAAAAAAAATTTATTTCGCAATTTTTCATTTTCAAAATTTCAAAAAAAACAATGGCGTTTTGGGAATTGGTGGACGCTGAGCCACAAAAACCAAAAAAATCCGAAAAAAGTTTGTTTAACTTTTTTTTTTTTCTTGTTTTATCTTTTTTAGATAATGGACCTATCTATGCATATGTCAAGTTTGAAGTCATTTCGGTAAAAAATTCTGGAAGTTGCCTCCAA
>JABUQX010127097.1:5000-7500 GCA_015478945.1 Trachelipus rathkii | reverse complement strand
AATATAATATATATATATATATATATATATATAATATATATATATATATATATATATATATATATATATATATATATATATATATATATATATATATATTTTAATATATTTATATAAAGAAATTATAGAATAAGAATGTTAACTTTCCAAAATTCGTGAATATCTGTTCTCGGCTTGTCAAAATATTCGAAAGGATGAATGCTTTATAGTTTACCAAAACGTCTTTGGCTCATTGCAAGAATTATAACCACTTTCTGTTCAGATCAAGAGGATAACATGTGTTTTCATTTTCAATGGCTTTAATTAAGCCAATGCAACTTAGCCCTTGTTTGGTTCATAATGTTCCTTAAAAAAGTTTTATTAACTTGAGCTTTGAAAAACGACCTTTCAGCTGTTGCAGATGTTACTTGTACGTCAAATACAATCATGAGACTGCTGTACACGAGGTCTTGGTAAGCTTACTTGCTAAGCACTGGGTTTTCTACGAAAAAAAGTTTGCTATTCTTTAATTAGTTACCATAATTTTTCATTTTTCACTTCTGTAATCATAATGCTTGAGAGATTCAATTAATTGGTTCAATTAAACCGTAAGAATAAAATATCTAAATCCTTTTGGAGTTCGAATCTCTGTACCCTTTTCTTGCAACTTTCATTTCGTAGCTCTGCATTGCTGGCAGGGGCAGGAAATTGGAAAATAACTTCATAACATGGTTCATGCCTAATGAAACGAGTAGTTATTCTGTTCATTTAATATATCAAGAGATTGTATGAAAACCCTTATCTCCTAAAAGCTTTCAATGGCGTCTCCTCAATCTTTCATCAGATAAAAAGCCTCATACAAAAAACTTTTTTTATTTGTATTTGACGTCTGAAGGTAATTTTTTTTCAATGTTCCAATGATTTGCTAACTCCGTAGCATTTCCTCTCACTACATTCTTCAAATTTGTGTCTTTAGCTCCACATAAGTTGATTTTTGCTTGTCTCAATGGTGAGTTGGCTGTCTAAATCTGTATTTTGGGAACTGTGCAACATTTATTGAGAACAACATGATGCTTCCAATACATTTACTTTAAAACAACAAGACAGAGAATAAACTCAAAAATTTTTCTACCTGCTTCCTGAGAACCAAGGGGCTTTGATTCGTTTCTTCACTTGACTTCTACTCATAAATATCACTTTGAGATAAGAACTGCCGAAAATACTTTTGAAATGTTTTTATTGCTCAGTAAGGAATCATACTTGGATGACCACCTAGTTGGGACACAATTTCTTTAGTGTTTTTGTGATGCATTCGTTATTGTTGAACAGCTGTTAATTCCTTGCCACCGAGCTGCACTAGAACTGAAATACACATATACTTTTTCCAGTTTGTCATAAAATTTTTGAAGAGCCATTATATCTTTTACAGAATCATTAATAACTAAATTTAAATTATGAGCTGCACAATGAATGTATTCTGCATTTGGAACAATTTTCTTTATACGAGCCTGAAGTCCTGAATATTTCCCTCGCATATTTGCTGCTCCATCATAGCCTTGACCTCTGCATTTTTCTAATTTAATGTTTTTTGTTATCTAAACCTTAATTATTTGTTTTTCAAAGTTTTCGACACTGTTCTTTGTTATGTTATTAAAAACCCCACAAATTTTTCTTCAATTTTAAATTTCCTATATTTGGTTGGCTTAAGTCTATTTTGACATACCTGATCACTACACTTAATTGATCTTGCTTTGAAATATCAGTGGTAGTATCTACAATAAGAGAGAAAAAAGGCTGTTTTCTGATATCCCAAATAATTTTCTCGAGCACACTATCACTTAATAGAGATATTATTTCATTTTGAATCTTTGGACTAAGGTATTTAATTTTGTTTTCGTTTGATAAATGTGCTTTAAGTAACGGATCATATCGGGAGAGCATGTCAATAATATTCAAAAAGTTGCCACTATGCTCCCCTCTCTCTTTTACACTCTCATGGTGACCTCGGAAAGGAAGCTGACACAGTGCTAATGTCCTGGTTACATCAAAAATACGAATAAATATTGCTTTCCATTTATCACGATCTTCATTCATCAAAATGGGTAAGGTTTGATTATTTTTCCATGCATTGTAAATTAAGCACGCTCGTAAATGAGACGTACTTGCTTCATGAACCTTAATTTTTTTTTACTGAGGCCTTGCCAATTATTCATTCGTCCATCACGCCAAGCATTATGAGATTTGCATATATCACTGGAATCATTTGCTTCATCACCAAACAACCAGCATGGTTCGCAATAAACTCCATTGAGGGTAGGAGAATAACATAGCCAAAATCGTTCTATTTTTTGCCCTGCTCTAGTATACATATAATAATATTCGCTGCTGAAAGATCTGTTGCTTTCACTGTCTTTTGGAAATGGTCCGTATGGTTTGCATGATTTCCCTAAAAGTATTTTCTGCTTTGTGCTATTGTCTAATTTTTCTGGATATTTGCCTCTATCGGTACAAGCACATACAA
>JABUQX010127096.1:7500-22325 GCA_015478945.1 Trachelipus rathkii | reverse complement strand
TCTTCATTCGAAGTTAGGAGCCCATTGAATTCCTGTATCAATTTCACTCCTCTTTCAGCTGTATCATTAACAACACAGAGATTCCGGAAAGTTTCTTGTGCATGTAAATATGATTCGTCTTTATCCCAATGATCTGGATTCAATTTCAGAAAGCTAATGTCGATATCCAATTTTGTTAATAAAGTTAAACTTTTCTTTGAAATGAAGTCTTCTATTGTTTTATCTGAGAGGAAAAACAAACAATGAACTAATTATTTGAACTATCTATATTGTGAATTACGTAATTTGGACATTTATTAGAATACCTTTTAAAATTGTGATAATTGATACCAACTGATTCGTCATTATAAACAAAGGGTTGAATAATAACATTATGCTTTAATTAAAGATAGTGCTGAAGTTGAAATCTTACCTAAGAGATTGGGAAGTTCTATAGGATGAATAATACATTTTCTTTCCGTATTAAGTGTTTCCCGTTGCAAATTCTCTATGATGCGTTTTTTGGATGCAGTATTGACATTTGTATCAAAAATCGCTAAAATGCTTGACTCTTCATTTAAATACCACAGGTGATTACAAAATTTCTTCAAAGCAACTGATGAAATGCCTTTATTTATGCTTTCATATTTTTGTAACGTTTGTAAAAACAATAAATCATTAAAAGGGGCACCAACAGCCGATGAACTCTCCAATCATGCTTTAACATATACCGTTATCGGAAACAAACAAATGTTCTTCAGACCATTCACATCAGATACTTTTAAAGACAACTGTTCTCTAAATAAAAACATTTTAAATGAGTAAATGGCCTTTGCCATCCATCGAGCATGATGTAAAGCCCCTGGTGTCCTGATTTTGATTTTCGAGTCTGAGGTTCGTCCAATGAAAATTATACATAATTCAACGAGCTCACGATAATCGTGCTTTAATTTCTCATTTTTCAGTGCATTATTAAAATGATTCACATTGCACAGTATGTCGCTTTCACTACATATTTCGTACAAGTATTTTTGCCCGTTCATATAATTTTCTTTTTCCAAATTATTCCATTTTTCTCTGATGATTTTAAAAAAAAACAACATCTGGACCACTAGTCACAAGTGGTAACTCATTTTCAAAAACACTTCGTAGCACTAATTCGTACATGTGGTGCTGATAGGAAAAAAATAGTCATCTTTCGATCTGCATACTGCTCTAGAAATGTAATGGCACCGCTGATACGACCAGTGTTTGAACTGGTTGTGTCACAACACAGAATTTGAGTCTTATCTTCCAATCCCCAATCTACTAGAGCGTTCCAGACAGCCATAGCTTGTTCCTTCCCTGTGGAATTTTCTAATTTGGGAACCCCAAGCAATTTTTCTTGATCTTTAAATGTAACAATGATAGGTAGCCTTTCACTCTTTAAATCTCTCACATTTAAAGCTGGTAGCAATTTACCATCCCAATGAACGGATACAAAAGTGGGTTCATTTGTAATTTACCATCCCAATGAACGGATACAAAAGTGGGTTCATTTGTCTTAAATAATTCTTTAATCTTAGTAGCATTCGTTTTACGAAACTTCTCCCGATATCTCTGGATCGTATTTCGATTGATTGCCAGTTCATCTATATTGTGCCCTAAAGACTCAGCAGCTGCTTCGAGAATAAAAACGGCATTTCTCTGACTAATGTGGCACCGATCGAGTACAGCCATTAATTTTGGAGTTAAAAAACATTTCCGTCCACGTACAGGCTTCTCTTTTATCCCTAAATCAATCTGCGCATCTCTGTTTTCCTCAAGAGACATCTGGGTAATGTTTGTAGAAGGGCCAGGTTGACCAGAAATATCCTCTAATTCCTCCATACCTGACGATTCTCCTGATGTATCCATGCAACTGGCAGAGATCTCAGAACTACATTGAGCCTTAGTCAGTCTGTTTTCATGTGCAGTCAATCTCAATAATGCCCTTTCTTCACGCTTTGATAGCTTCATATCGACTCCCCCAAGACATCCCCTTCGCCCAGGCTCTCTTTGACTGAGTAAAAACTTTCTGTCTTCTTCAATTTTCATAATGTCCAGAGCATTAGAATGAGCTATATCAAATAAATTATTCAAATCCGTTGTAAATTTAAATTCGTTTTCTTTCTGAGTGTCTGACGAACGGCCGGCATTTCTTTGTAGATTGCGCCAGTGAGAGTACAACTTCATAAGTTTGTCTACGCAATGAGGTATCGCTCTCGTCGGAATTCTAGCTTTCTTCCAAAAAATAAGGCATTCACGCACAACTAAGTTAGCACTGTCACGAAGTGACAATTTAACCGTCCGCATATTATAAAACAACACCGATAGTACTTGCAGATTAGATGGAAGTTTGCTACCAGTAATTTGGTGAGATTAAATGCCAATTAAGTAAATTTTTTATCAACACTTCTCAAATTAGACGCCATAATTGCACTCGTAGTTGACAATACCGCTAAAAAGAGCAGACTGACTCTGAGAGCTTGGTGGTAGGATGAGCTTGAAAGAAACGAACGAACAAACGCACTAGCCTTCAAATTTTACCGCTATGAGGCACGTGATCCCAACCTTCAATTTGTATAAAAAACGACTCTAATTATTTTATGGAACAAAAGGAACAAAATTGCGGGGTGTGCGACCTAAAAATAATGAAAAAAAAGTGCCAGCCTAATATAGGTATTATATATATATATATATATATATATATATATATATATATATATATATATATATATATATATATATATATATATATATATATATATATATATATATATATATATATATATATATATAAGGTTATTATATATATATATATATATATATATATATATATATATATATATATACATATATATATATATAGCAGCAAAGATATATATATATATATATATATATATATATATATATATATATTATTATATATTATATTACATATATACATATATTACATTTTATACATATATTATTATTATATTATTATTATTATTATATATATCCATATATATATTATTATTATTATTATTATTATTATTATTATTATATATTACTATATATATTATTATATATACATATATTATATATGATATATATATACATACATGTTATTATTATATATTATTATTATTATATTATTATATTTCATATTATTATTATTATTATTATTATATATATATACTATTGCTGCTACATATTATTATTGGTTGGTTATATTATATTATTATATATTAGAGTATATATTATATATTATATATATTATATATATATATATATACCTCTTATAAATACGGACAAGGACCCCTTTTATTAATATTGTTATTATATTATATTTCATATATTATTATACATATATATTATTACATATATATTATTAGATCTGATATATATATATATATATATATATATATATATATACCTATGTATATATAAATATATATATATATAGTATATATATATATATATATATATATATATATATATATATATATATATATATATATATATATATATATATATATATATATATACATTCAATTTCTCATAATATATATTATATAATATTAAATGTTTGAATTTTCTAGTGTTTGAGGACGACAGGAATAGTTGAAAGCAGAGAGAGAGAGAGAGAGAGAGAGAGAGAGAGAGAGAGAGAGAGAGAGAGAGAGAGAGAGAGAGAGAGAGAGAGAGAGAGAGAGAGAGAGAGAGAGAGAGAGAGAGAGAGAGAGAGAGAGAGAGAGAGAGAGAGAGAGAGAGAGATGTAATGTATGTGTGTGACAGATAAACAGACGGACAGAGTAGTAAGGTTACATAAACTGACCGCCGACTTGTGAGGTGATTCGTCGATTCTTCGATACCTCGCAAGTCGTATGTCAGTACAGTCATATATTTTTTACTCACGTACTTTCATGGGTGTTTTTTAGGGGTATCGTTTTGTCATTTATTTTATTTTTTTATTTTTTTTTATTTATTTATTTATTTTTCGCGGATTTTCATTTCTCCCCTAAGGGGGGTTTTCGGAGTTCACCAACGCGTTTTCGCTTAACCGCAAGGCCCTGCCGAGCCGCACCGAACCGCGCCGCACCACACTGCACCACGCCGGACAGTTTTTTTTCGCTGTTTCACATCCTCGTTTTTTCTATAACTCATCTACTTTCATGGTCCTTTTTATTCCGAAATATTTCAGTTTATTTCACATAGGATCATGAATGTATTTTAATATCCACGAATGCATCCATAGACACATACACTCACCCTTATACACACACACACCCTCATCATCCCAGTCCATCCCTCCTACCCCGTTCCATTCACCGTATCTCTATACCCATTCCATTCACCGTGACTGCTTTATCTGTCTGTGCTCTCCAAGGAGGTCTTCCCAATCCCATATAACATAGTTTTCATTGAATCTATTTTCAAATTTGCCTTTCACTATCTATAATATATATATATATATACACCGTATATATATATATATTATTACATATTATTATTATTATTATATTATATATTATTATTATTACATATATATTATTATTATTATTATTATTATTATATATATATTATTATTATATATTATTATTATTATTATTATTATATATATATTATTGTTATTATTATTATTATTATTATTATTATATATATATATACATATATTTATTATATTATTATTATTATTATTATTATATATTATATATGTTATATATTATTATTATTATTATTATATATATATTATTATTATATTATTATTATTATTATTATTATTATTATTATATATATATATATATTATTACATATATATATTATTATTATTATTATTATTATTATATATATATATTATATATTATATATATATTTATATATTATTATTATTATATATTTAAATAGTATATATATATTATATATATTATATATATATATACATACATACATACATATATTATTATATATATATATATATATATATATATATATATATATTGCTATTGTACTCTTCTGGAAGGTTTCACAGGTATCCTGAACCCCTTGGGCCTTTTTAAGGAATGGTCACCGCATGTCATTTTATACTACTTAGCCATTGTATATGCACAGACGTTTGCGCATACATGTATATGCATCATGCGCACGCGCATAACATCTTCTATCTTCTAATGCGTTTCATCCCACCCGCAAGGAATAACATTAAATTGCGGGAATTTAAAAAAGTGACTTCTCCATGTCACTGACAGAACTGGAACTCGACCCGTAGCCTCTTAAGGAAGTGTATAGGACTTAACAGATTGGGCTCCGTCTGAATGCCCATTAATATATAAACATTTAGTCCTTACATATAAAGGGTTTATGCATACCAAAAATTTGGAATCAGCTATTTCCATACTTTTCCCAAATTAAATCTGGAAATTTCATATCAATTTGCATTTATATATATATATATATATATACATATATATATATATATATATATATATTATATATATATATATATATATATATATATATATATATATATTATATATATATATATATATATATAGTTGCTTAGTATATATATATATATATATATATATATATATATATATTTTATATATATATATATATATATATATATATATATATATATATATATATATATATATATATATATATATATATATATATATATATATATATATATATATATATATATATATATATATATATATATGCTACAGATAGAGAGAGAGAGAGAGAGAGAGAGAGAGAGAGAGAGAGAGAGAGAGAGAGAGAGAGAGAGAGAGAGAGAGAGAGAGAGAGAGAGAGAGAGAGAGAGAGAGAGAGAGAGAGAGGAGAGAGAGAGAGAGAGAGAGAGAGAGAGAGAGAGAGAGAGAGAGAGAGAGAGTAAAACCGCTATCATCCATACACACACACACACATACATACATATACACATACTTACACACACATACACACACACACACACACACCCGTTACGATATTTATATATACACACACACACCCGCTAGGCTACTTATACACACATACATCCACAAAGAGACACTTACACTTACACCTACACCTACACATTATACACACATACGCCCACCCTAGATACATACACCCTAGCTCACACCTACACCAACGCCTACACCCACTATGACACTTATGCACACACGCACGCCCGCTAGGCTATTTATACACACACACACACACACACACACACACACACACACACACACACACACACACCACACACAGACACCAACGCCTACACCCACTATGACACTTATGCACACACGCACGCCCGCTAGGCTATTTATACACACACACACACACACCCACTAGGCTTTTTATACAAACACACACACACCCACTAGGCTTTTTATACACATACACCCACCCATAGGCACTTACGCTCAAACCTACACCTACACACACACAAACACACATACCTAGACACATACACCCATCCTATATACACACACACACACCCACTAGGCTTTTTATACACACACACACACACATACACCCACCCATAGGCACTTACGCTCAAACCTACACCTACACACACACACACACAAACACACATACCTAGACACATACACCTATCCTATATACACACACACACACTTCTACCCTCACCAACCCCGCCAACTAAGGGATTAGTATGCTTTTGTTTTACTGTTTTACTGCTTTAACTCATATGTTTTACTGCTTTAACTCACATATTTATTAAAATTACATACCTTAAAGCAGTAAATCAGTAAATCAATAGAGGTGTTACATAGCAACAAGGGGTTAGTATGCTTTTATTTTACTGCTTTACTGCTTTAACTCATGTTTTACTGCTTTAACTCATATTGTTTTACTGCTTTAACTCATATATTTATTAACATTACATACCTTAAAGCAGTAAATCAGTAAATCAATAGAGGTTTTACATAGCAACAAGGGGATTAGTATGCTTTTGTTTTACTGCTTTACTGCTCTAACTCATGTTTTACTGCTTTAACTCAATGTTTTACTGCTCCAACCCCTACTTTTTAGGGTACAAATAAAAAATTTCACTTTTTTTTTTTATTACTTTAATTATTAGAAAATTTCCTCCTCTACAGCATGGTGTAATTTTTGTTTCGAAATTCCGAAAGGTTTTTAAGATACAGGATATTTTTTATAGGGGTGTCAAACTAAAAAAATTTCATTTCCAGGTTCGAAATTGCAATTCAACTTTCCAGGATCTTTCTAGGTTTTATTCTCATTTTATAATAAATTAAACTTTTCCTTTTCGCAAACACAACCTAAGATCAGGCTCTTTCTCAATCATATAAATGTAGTCATATATATACGTAGCCGGAGCCGGAGCCGGAGATAGAGCCGAAAAACAAATTTTTTTAAAGAAATTTTTTGCAGGTGAAAATATATCTGCAAAGATGGAGCTGAACAAATTTGAGAAGGAGCCGAAGCCAGAGCCGGAGCCAGAGCCGGAGCCAGGAGCCAGAGTCAGAGCCGGAGCCGGAGCCGGAGCCGGAACCAAATTATACATTTTTTTAAAGAACTTGTTTTTGCAGGTAAAAATACTTCTGCAAAGTCGGAGCTGAACTTTTCTGAAATGAAAACGGAGTCAGAGTTGGAGCCGGAGCCGGAGCCGGAGCCGGAGCCGGAGCCGGAGCCGGAGCCGGAGCTTAAAAACAAATTTTTATTAATTTTGCAGGTGAAAATTTTTTAAAGTTGGAGCTGAACAATTTTGAATAGTAGCCGGAGCCGGAGCCGGAGTCGGAGCCGGAGCCGGAGTCGGAGCCAGAGCCAAAGTATAATTTTTTTTTTAAATTGTTTTTGCAGGTAAAAATACTTCTGCAAAGTCGGAGCTGAACTTTTCTGAAATGGAAACGAAGTCGGAGCCGGAGCCGGAGCTGAAGAGCAATTTTTTTCAAGATTTTTTTTGCAGATGAAAGTAATTGTACAAAGTTTGAGCTGAACAATTTTGAAAAGAAGCCGGAGCCGGAGCCGGAGCCGGAGCCGGAGGTAAAGTATAAATTATTTTAAAGAAATTGTTTTTGCAGATAAAAATACTTCTGCAAAGTCGGAGCTGAGCTCTTCTGAAATATGAAACGAAGTCGGAGATAAAGCCGGAGCCGGAGCCGGAGGCGGGCGGATGCGGATCTGAGGAACAATTCTTTTTAAGAAATTTTTGTAGATGAAAGTAATTAAACAAAGTTGGAGATGAACAATTTTGAAAAGGAGCCGGAGCCGGAGCCAGAGCTAGAGCCGGAGCCAGAGCCGGAGCCGGATAAGAGCCTTAGGTAAAGTATAATTTTTTTAAAGAAATTGTTTTTGCAGGTTAAAATACTTCTGCAAAGTTGGAGCTGAACTATTCTGAAATGGAAACGAAGTCGGAGCTGGAGCCGGAGCCGGAGCCGGAGCCGGAGCTGAAGAACAATTTTTTTTGCAGTTGAAAGTAATTCTTTAAAGTTGGAGCTGAACAATTTTGAAAAGGAGCTGGAGCCGGAACCGGAGTCGGAGCCATAGCCGGAGTTGGAGCCGGAGCCGGAGTCGGAGCCGGAGCCGGAGCCGGAGCATAAATTTTTCTAAGATAATTTTTTGGAAAGTAAAAATATTTCCGCAAAGTCGGAGCTGAAATATTTTGAAATAAATACGGAGTTGGTGCGGTGCGGTGCGGTGCGGTGCGGTGCGGTGCGGTGCGGTGCGGTGCGGTGCTGTGCGGTGCGGTGAGGTGCGGTGCGGTGTGAATAAAAACTTTTACTGCGCTTTGGTGCTCTCATTTAGGTGAGGTGAGGTGCGTAATATCTTTTACTTTCTGAAAAAAAGAAAAAAAAATCAAAATCTTTATAGGCGTTTTTCTCAAAGATCACTTTTTTTCCATATCAGCTGACATAAAAATTCGCTAAAAAAAACGAAGAAGTCTATTGTGTTGAAAATTTCCAGGCCATTTATATATATAGGCGAAGATTCTCACGAAGTCTTATTCTGATTGATAAACGTGGGTTGGTGTCAGACAAGTTTGAAGTGATGACCTTGAAATTATTTTTTGAAATTTTGAAATTCAAATTGAATATTTGATGTTACCAATTTTTTTTTTATTGAATTTCAAAGGCAAATGATTATATCTTTTTGACCACACTTTATTCTAGAACTTTCGTGAAAAAATTATTGAATTATCTTAAAAAATAAAGTTTTTATATGGTTTTCAGCTGAAACAGTAAAAATTCAGAACTTGCCCCTTCCCCCCCCCATAAATCCCAAACCATGAAGTCTATTGAAACGAAATAAACAGGAATACATAGAGTAATAGTTCCTTTTTAAATAAAAAGTACTCATTTCACGATTGATAGAAACTGTAATTTCGAGTACATGGTCCCCTTAATATGTATTCATGTTAGATCGGTTTCAGATAATAATTTGGTCTGACTAGGTAAATCAGTAAATCAATAGAGGTGTGACCTAGCAACAAGGGGATTAGTATGCTTTTGTTTTACTGTTTTACTGCTTTAACTCATATGTTTTACTGCTTTAACTCATGTTTTACTGCTTTAACTCATATGTTTTACTGCTTTAACTCATGTTTACTGCTTTAACTCATGTTTTACTGCTTTAACTCATATGTTTTACTGCTTTAACTCATATATTTATTAACATTACATACCTTAAAGCAGTAAATCAGTAAATCAATAGAGGTGTTACCAACAACAAGGGGGATTGGTATGTTTTACTGTTTTAATGCTTTAACTCATATGTTTTACTGCTTTAACTCATGTTTTACTGCTTTAACTCATATGTTTTACTGCTTTAACTCATCCTTTACTGCTTTAACTCATGTTTTACTGCTTTAACTCATATGTTTTACTGCTTTAACTCATATATTTATTAACATTATGTTTTTTATTTTGTTTTAATACTTTTTATTTATTTTATTATTATTTTTATTTATTTTTATTATTATTTTTATTATTTTTATTATTTTATTTTTATTATTATACTTATTGTTATTTACTTCATGCCTATTGTTATTATTATTTAGAACACACATACACTTCCGCACCCACACACACACACACACACACACACACACACACACACACACACACACACACACACACACACACACACACACACTCACTTACACATATAACGTATAATTTATTAAAACATTTTATTTTTATTTTTATTATTATACTTAGTGCTATTTACTTCAAGTCTATTGTTATTATTATTTAGAACACACATACACACACACACACACACACACACATCATATCACACTATCACACAGTGATAATTCTCAATATACTTACACACATAACGTATAATTTATTAAAACATTTTATGTTTTAATTAAACACGTACATTTATATTACTCATTCAAATATAACTAAAATTATTTCAAAGTTTCTTAAAACTTCTATAATAAATCAATCATTATCTTTGAACAAAGAATTTATTATTAACTGTTAATACTTTTTGTTTATAAATTTTATAACTATCAAGTTTTAAAATAACTTTTACTAAAATTTTATGAAATTTTATTAAAAACATATATTTTACGTACCTTAAAGCAATAAATCAGTAAATCAGTAAGGCAAGCCCCTAGCACCCCTCTACACCAAGCTATGCCACGTTTTGTTCTATTGACTTACTGCTTTACATCATCTTTAGCCATGTAATATGGATAAAATAACAAAATAAGTTCTTCTCTGCTGCAAACATCATGTATTTATTAAAATCATTCTAAGTTTTTATTTAAAAATAACAATTATTCACTTACATTTATATTATTTGCTCGATGTTAACTAAAAATATTTCAAAGTTTTTTAAATAATTCGGATTTTCTTTATTATTATTATTATTATCTATGTACATTGACAATCCATCATGAGAAAACACAACAACCCGCACTCCTTACAGATACGAAACTGACCTCTCTCTGTAAAATGTGTTGAAATAACTACTTTAGGCCTAAATTTAGGATAATCCTTTTTGTAGCCCGGGGCGATTTAGGCCTAATTCCAGGTCAAAATATATTTCAAACTGACCTTTTTCTGTAAAATGTGGTGCAATAACTACGTTAGGCCTAAATTTAGGCCTAAATTTAGGATAAGCCTTTTTGTACCCCAGGCTGATTTAAGCCTAATACCAGGTCAAAAGGTAATTCCAGTATAGACAAGAATCACTGTTATTATTATTTTTATAAATATATTTCAAACTGAAACATGCTGGATCGGTAAGATCCTTTAAGCAGGTAAGAAGGAAATGTTTTCCTTACTTGTGATTGGTCGGAGTAATCCTTATCTCTATATTACCTCGTATGTGATTGGTCGAGAATTATTTTATCGTCTTTTTGGTTTTAAGGTATGTAAAAACAGGTTTTTTCATATCCTGAGCCTTACCTGTGATTGGATGAAAATTAACTTTGTTCTTTAAACTTGTATTTGAACAGGTGTGTTTTATTATCTTTTAGACCCAAACTCATTTTAAAATCATAGTCATTTTAGCTGTTAAGCGGTGCACAAGTTATCTGATTTGTTTTAAAAGTGTTTTATTTTTACTAAGTGTATATCATATTTATAATAAATACTTACATTGAGGAATAATTATTAATTTCACTAGAATAGATAATAATTAATTCACTAGATTTATAGTAGATCACGTGAAGCAAAACGCAAGAGCGCCCGCAAGCGCGCCCGCAAGCGCGACCCGGTGCGGAACAGCCGCATGAAACCGCCGGCGTAATATTGCACCACATTTTACAGAAAAAGGTCAGTTTGAAATATATTTTGACCTGGAATTAGGCCTAAATCGCCCCGGGATACAAAAAGGATTATCTTAAATTTAGGCCTAAAGTAGTTATTTCAACACATTTTACAGAGAGAGGTCAGTTTCGTATCTGTAAGGAGTGCGGGTTGTTGTGTTTTCTCGTGATGGATTGTCAATGTACATAGATAATAATAATAATAAGAAACTGAATTATTTAAAAACTTTAAAATATTTTTAGTTAATGAGCGAATAATATAAATGTAAGAGAATAATTGTTATTTTTAAATAAAAACTTAGAATGATTTTAATAAAATACATGTTATGTTAGCAGAGAAGAACTTATTTTGTTATTTTTATACTTATTACATGGCTAAAGATGATGTAAAGCAGTAAGTCAATAGAACAAAACGTGGCATAGCTTGGTGTAGAGGGGTGCTAGGGGCTTGCCTTACTGATTTACTGATTTATTGCTTTAAGGTACGTAAAATATATGTTTTTAATAAAATTTCATAAAATTTTAGTAAAAGTTATTTTAAAACTTGATAGTTATAAAATTTATAAACAAAAAGTATTAACAGTTAATAATAAATTCTTTGTTCAAAGATAATGATTGATTTATTATAGAAGTTTTAAGAAACTTTGAAATAATTTTAGTTATATTTGAATGAGTAATATAAATGTACGTGTTTAATTAAATCAAAGTTGAGGCATCAAAATATCGAGTGGGTGGGTGCGTATGTGTAAGTGTGTATGTGTGTGTGTGTGTGTGCGTGTGTGTGTATGTGTGTTCTAAATAATAATAACAATAGGCATGAAGTAAATAACACTAAGTATAATAATAAAATAAAAATAAAATGTTTTAATAAATTATACGTTATATGTGTAAGTGAGTGTGTGTGTGTGTGTGTGTGTGTGTGTGTGTGTGTGTGTGTGGATGTGTGCGTGTGTGTATGTGTGTTCTAAATAATAATAACAATAGGCATGAAGTAAATAACACTAAGTATAATAATAAAAATAAAATAATAAAAATAATAAAAATAATAATAAAGATAAATAAAAAAATAATAAAATAAATAAAAAGTATTAAAACAAAATAAAAAAATAATGTTAATAAATATATGAGTTAAAGCAGTAAAACATATGAGTTAAAGCAGTAAAACATGAGTTAAAGCAGTAAAGCATGAGTTAAAGCAGTAAAACATATGAGTTAAAGCAGTAAAACATGAGTTAAAGCAGTAAAACATATGAGTTAAAGCATTAAAACAGTAAAACAAAAGCATACTAATCCCCTTGTTGCTAGGTCACACCTCTATTGATTTACTGATTTACTGCTTTAACCCTCGCGAGTACTCGTGGGTTAAATTTTGCCCACACTTTTTCTTTTATTAAAAAAATCAAACTTTTTTTTGTTCAATCTTTTTCTCGTTCCAGGTATTCCTCAGGGACATGTTGAAATATATGTACACAAAATTTCATAACAATTGGTTCAAAAATAAAAAAATTACGAAGAGCTAAAGTGGCGTGGGCAAAAAATGACCCACAAATACTTCGAATATAAATATTTTCAGCTAATTTGTTGGGCTATATTGATATAAAAAATTGATTTAGTACGTATCTAGGAATATAACAGCCAAATTTAAACAAATTTCTATGTATAGTTTTTTTTTTTTTAATTTTTTAATTTTTTGCTGATTGGGCATAAAAAAAAAATCCGCGCAAGGTCGCCACTTTTTTTCAATTTTCAAAATTTTTTTAAAAATAGTAATAACAAATAAAAATTAACAAAACTCTACAGAACAACTTTAAAAGGACTGAATTACATAATCCGTACCTAAAAAGTGGCAAAAAATAAAAAAAAGCTTAAAAATATGGTGTGGGCAAAATATGACCCACGAGTACTTGCGCGTATAATTTGGGCACCCGGACTCGCGAGGGTTAATGGTATGTAATGTTAATAAATATATGAGTTAAAGCAGTAAAACATATGAGTTAAAGCAGTAAAACATATGAGTTAAAGCAGTAAAGCATGAGTTAAAGCAGTAAAACATATGAGTTAAAGCAGTAAAACATGAGTTAAAGCAGTAAAACATATGAGTTAAAGCAGTAAAACAGTAAAACAAAAAGCATACTAATCCCCTTGTTGCTATGTAACACCTTTATTGATAATTACTGATTTACTGCTTTAAGGTATGTAATGTTAATAAATATACGAGTTAAAGCAGTAAAACATATGAGTTAAAGCAGTAAAACATGAGTTAAAGCAGTAAAGCAGTAAAACAAAAGCATACTAATCCCTTGTTGCTATGTAACACCTCTATTGATTTACTGATTTACTGCTTTAAGGTATGTAATGTTAATAAATATATGAGTTAAAGCAGTAAAACATATGAGTTGAAGCAGTAAAACATGAGTTAAAGCAGTAAAGCAGTAAAACAAAAGCATACTAACCCCTTGTTGCTATGTAACACCTCTATTGATTTACTGATTTACTGCTTTAAGGTATGTAATTTTAATAAATATGTGAGTTAAAGCAGTAAACATATGAGTTAAAGCAGTAAAACAGTAAAACAAAAGCATACTAATCCCCTTAGCTGGCGGGGTTGGTGAGTAGAAGCGTGTGTGTGTAATACTAGATAGGTATGTGTCTAGGTGTGTCATGTGTGTGTGTGTAGGTGTAGGTGTGAGCGTAAGTGCCTATGGGTGGGTGTATGTGTGTGTGTGTATAAAAAGTAGTGGGTGTGTGTGTGTGTGTGTGTGTGTGTGTGTGTGTGTATATTGGTGTGGGTGTATGTGTCTAGGTATGTGTGTTTGTGTGTGTGTAGGTGCAGTTTGAGTGTAAGAGCCTATGGTGGGTGTGTGTGTGTATAAAAAGCCTAGTGGGTGTGTGTGTGTGTGTATAAAAAGCCTAGTGTGTGTGTGTGTGTGTGTGTGTGTGTGTGTGTGTGTGTGTATAAATAGCCTAGCGGGCGTGCGTGTGTGCATAAGTGTCATAGTGGTGTATGTGCGTGTGTGTATAAAAAGCCTAGTGGGTGTGTGTGTGTATAAGCCTAGTGGGTGTGTGTGTGTGTGTGTATAAA
>JABUQX010127096.1:0-5000 GCA_015478945.1 Trachelipus rathkii | reverse complement strand
TGAAAATAATACAGAGAAAAGAAGTGATCAAAGGTAGCCAGAGGATGAAACGAGCTTAACGAGCTTAACATTATTAGTAGAAAGATTCGTTGTTAAGAAAGGGTCGAGAATATTGAGTTCATCTCTGATACGTTCAGAGATACGGTTGTATCAAAAGTTTTTATGGATAGGAAAATAAAAGGAAGTTCATCGGTATATTAAGACCCAGAAGAAAGCCATTAGTTGTGGTGAACATTGAACACACTTGAAATGATGATATGAGTTCATCTCCAATACGATCAGAGATACGGTTGTATCAAAAGTTTTTTTGGATAGAAAAATAAAAGGAAGTTCATCGGCTATATATTAAGACCCAGAAGAAAGCTATTAATTGTGGTGAACATTGAACTCCCTTGAAATGATGTTATGAGTTCATCTCCAATACGATCAGAGATACGGTTGTATCAAAAGTTTTTATGTATAGAAATAAAATGAAGTTCATCGGCTATAGCTTAAGACCCAAAAGAAAGCTATTAGTTGTGGTGAACAATGAACTCACTTGAAATGATGATATCAGAGAATGGAAGTGAGAAGAGAACATGAACTATTTCGAAGTTAAGATACCCGAAGATGTTAACTTAGTCAGTTGAGTTAGAAGATAAATGACAAATCAAATGAATTTAGTTGTAGATTGACCAGAGAGAGATTTAAACATAAGACTTTAAAATTAGAATTCGAAAGACTTTAAATTGGAAACATGATAACAAACAACACTCAAATATTTACAGCATTTCTCTTTGATTGAAGATTGAGAATAGAGATAGCAGGAGGGTAAAAAGTGGGGTTTAGAGAACCCCAGCACCTGAGTTTCAGTCGAAAACAAGACAAGTGGTCTAGAAGAAGAGAAATAGTGCTTTTATAATGTAAATTAGAATAAAGTCCTAGTACGTTGCAGATATTATAGAAAAAGAAGGCCGTGCATTAGAGAAGCCGTCGACGAAGACTTGGTCACTAACTCCATCACCGGTGGCCACCAACCCCCAAGTGAAGATAGGAGAAGGTTGAACGAGTGGCATTGTTTGGATGCTGCCCCTCCAATTATCTCCAAGGTTAGTTTAAGTTTCACCATTTTTTTTAGCTATTTAATGAGAACATGTTCGGATGAGTCCTTGTAAGCCTATGGGGACATATGAAGTACCACACTAAACAATTCTAACAGTCAATACTACAGTGCAAGTTCGAGAGTAAACTAGGGCATCCATTGCAACTGTAAAGCGATGAGTTAAAATGAAAGCATAGTGCAGAGAAGCGTACTTGCCCAACATAACACTGTATATTCAGTGGAGAAAAATTACATCACTTCGGACGATACCTATTTCCTCTCTCTACCAAAGTAAACGTAAAACGTAAAAGGTATGGTAATAAATGCCATAATCATTAAATCACAAAAATTGAACAGACATTCAAATATCAAAATTCATACAAATCTTTATAATTATATATTTATAATTTGTATAATTTTTATTATTATATATAATTATATCCGCAACATCCACATTTTAAAACCGCGGATACGGATCTGGATATTAGATACTTTTAAAGGCGGATAAGAATGCGAGAGCTATAAACGGATTGTGCGTAGGTTTCACATCAAAATATAAATAAATTAGTGAGGTCAATAGCAGAACGATATAAATCGTATCAAATCCTATAGATAATAAATAAATATTTATAAATTGTATAAATACATACACTGCAAGGAAAAAAAATATAAAAGATATAATTTTAGGATAATTATATTTTATAAAATAAATAAAAAAATTAATAGTTTTTTTATAACCTTTATTATAAAATAGTAAATATATATTAGATAATTTTTTTTTTTTTTTTTTTTTTTTTTTTTTTTATATACTGTATGTGACATATAGTAAAGTTCTAACAGAGTTAAAATATAGTGTATTGATGAAAAATGGAAATGACAGATTTTAGAAAGATTAGAGTACTTACTAAGGATTAAAAGGTTATTTTAGTAGTTCTTGATCTGCTAGCTTTAACAGAATCAGTGAGATATTTAAGGAATATTGAGTATTGATGAAATATGGAATTAGAAATTGTAATTTCTTTTAGTAGGCTATTATATTGATATAACATTTTATCTATATGAATCATGAAGTGATATTAGTAAAATAATTAGAATATTATGTTTAGAATTTTATGGTTAAAGTGATCTTTTATATTTATAATTACTTATAAAAATATAATTAATATGATTTCATAACTGTAATATCATATATGGAAAATTTTTACCATTTTTTTTTATAATAATATAAATATATTATGTAGCGCGAGTTATGAAAGTAAATATAGCTACTACAAGAAAATATGTAAACATTATAAGTATTCTACATTTTACCTCACCTCGAGTAGGTTAACACTATAGCATATATAATCATATAGAATTGAAAAGAAATAATATATTTCCTTTACCTTGAATAATCTTACACTGAAGCAAAGGTTCACTTTTAGTAAAATATTACAGTAGGAAACAAAGTTTAAAATAAATTTACACCAACAAGCAATATATTAAAAAAAAATATTTGTAAAATAACATATATAATACATTAAGGTAACTATTTACGCTCATCAAGACCTATATATCGAATATTTATATATTCTTTCTCAGTGGAAATACTCACATTATCCCAATATAATATAACTCAAAGTTTATATTTTTCGTATAACTTGATATAGTATGTTATTGACTCTGTATATAGATAAAGTATGTGATATATATATAGGGTACATATAATAGTAGTGAAATGCCATGTTCTTCTTACTCGATATGAATCTATCTATTTTCACCTGATTCTATATCTACTATATATCATTAATATTTAATATATTACTTATTATATATTATTACAACAGGATTAAGTTATCCAAAACATTCAGGTTTTCATTAATAAAATTCAGAAACTGTTAATAAATAAGAAACAAATTCTGTATATATTTTTGATGAAATATCCATCTATCAGCACTAAGTGAATTATTATTCAGGTTTTATGCTAATATAAACACTAGAAAATATTTATATACTCAAATAAAATAATATGATATATATATATTGTTGTGGCCCGGGGTCATAATATTACGCCCGGTATGAACACTCAACATTATTATAATAGAAGAATTTAACTCCGCCATTTATATTATACATGTCGACTCTTGGTTCTGGATTTTCCTTGATAACCTACCGCTTCTTGGACAAAGCGCGTCCCTGTTGTATGTTGTGAGCGATTCTCGTAAATAAGGATATATAGCACTATAGTCAGTCTGAAATAAGAACTCTTTGTTGGATAACCTATATTAATAAATATATTATAATAATTAACATTACAAAAAGGAATAATAACAGTTAATATATGTGGCTATGTAGGATCTTATATAATGAATAGTTAAGGGCAAATACCGTACATTATAATATACCTTAATACGTGATTTAAGCTCTACCTTAGCATATGTTAATTAATATACTACAATACCATAAAAATTATAGATATGATAACATAGGCATGGGAGCTATATAAGTACCCTGGTATGGACCTACTGATAACCATATATATATGAGATATATATTATACATATATAATATATATATACTATATATATTATATTATATATAAATATATATATATATAATATATATATATGATATATTATATATAATATATATATATATAGAAAATATATAATATATAAATTATATTATTATATAATATAATAACAATAATAATAATAATAAGATTATATATAATATAATATGATTATAATATGATTATAATATATTAATGTATTTAGTATATAAAAAATATATATATAATCATATATATAATAATATATATAATAGATATATATTATATTAATAATAATATATATATATAATTATGTATGTGATGTATGGTATTATATATAAATATAAAATAAGTAACTATAATATAATATATAATAATATAATTATAATATATATATAATATATTATATATATAAATAATTAAATGAGATATATATATAATAATAATATATATAATATATAGAATATATAAAATATATAAATATAGATATATATATAATATATAGATAAATAATATACTATACATATATATAATATATATAAATATATAATATATATATGTATATATATATATATAATAATATAATGATTAAGAAGATTATATGTATAATAATATTTAAAAAATATATATATATATAATATAATGAATATATATATATATATTAAAAAATATATATATATATATATATAATAATATATGATAATTAAATATAAATATATATATCATATATACTATACATAGTATATTATAATATATATATATATATATAAAATATATAAATATACTAATATATATAATAAAATAAGAAATATAATATAAATATATAGATAAATAATAATTAATATATATATATAAGATATAAATATAATATTATATATATATATATATATATATATATATATGATGTTTATTGTATTTATATAGATATATGAATATATATATATATATATATATATATATATATATATATATATATATATATATATATATATATATATATATATATATATATATATATATATATATATATATATATTATATATATATATATATATGTATGTATATATATAGTATATATAGTATATATATTATTTATATATATATTAATTATATATATATAATACTATATATATATATTAAAATATATAGTTGTGTCTCTCTCAAAGTTGGTATACTTATTGTGGATGATGTTCAAGCCTCGTTGTAGGACGAGGTTTACGTATGGCTACACCCCCGTAAGGGGATCCCGCCACCCCTTGCAAGTTGTTTTTCTGGTTTATGATCATATATAATGCCAAGTTTTTTTGGTGTGAGGCGAAGGTTAAGATTTTTATGGCTCGATATTTACATTATACTATAATTATATATATATTATATTTATATATATAT
>JABUQX010127095.1:0-35000 GCA_015478945.1 Trachelipus rathkii | reverse complement strand
GGAACAAGTATCTCTCTAAAGGGAACTGGACTAAGAGTTCCTAATTGAAGGAGAAAAAAAATAGTTTTCTATTAAGTTTATGAATAAAATTAAGCATTAAAATAGGAAAAAGTAAACTATGAGAGAGAGAGAGAGAGAGAGAAGAGAGAGAGAGAGAGAGAGAGAGAGAGAGAGAGAGAGAGAGAGAGAGAGAGAGAGAGAGAGAGAGAGAGAGAGAGAGAGAGAGAGAGAGAGAGAGAGAGAGAGAGAGAGAGAGAGAGAGAGAGAGAGAGAGAGAGAGAGAGAGAGAGAGAGAGAGAGAGAGAGAGAGAGAGAGAGAGAGAGAGAGAGAGAGAGGAGAGAGAGAGAGAGAGAGAGAGAGAGAGAGAGAGAGAGAGAGAGAGAGAGAGAGAGAGAGAGAGAGAGAGAGAAAAGAGAAAAGGAGAGAGAGAGAGAGAGAGAGAGAGAGAGAGTGCTTGTGAGAGAGAGAGAGAGAGAGAGAGAGAGAGAGAGAGAGAGAGAGAGAGAGAGAGAGAGAGAGAGAGAGAGAGAGGTGGAAGTGTGTTCGTTAAATAGAATCTTAACGGCATGGACGGAAAATTGTAACCTTCGTTCAGAAAACAACAAAACAATAACAACAACAAAAAAACTAGTGTAGTGAGTTGAATAAGGAAACTATAAAACAGTAAACCTTTATTAAAAAAATAAAAATAAATACTTGTCTATGTAATGAGAGGAAAGGCAAGGGGAGAGGAGGAGAACGAGACGATAAAAAAATGAAGCATAGATAAGGAATAGTAGTGTTTAAATACCATTAAACCTTAAATCACTAGTTACGTGGGATGAGATTTGGAATAATGAATGTCAAGAGAAAGGACGCAAGTGAATAAATAATAATTAACCATATGTTATAAAATAAAGAAAATGTTAAAGAACAATGAGTAATAATAAATAGGGTAGGGCCTATTAAATTCACAGAAAAATATTAATTATTTTTGAATAAACAATTGTACAAGATTCATCCTTACAAATCTCGCTAATAATGCCGAAACAAACAAAAACCAATGGGAAAGAAAATAGAAATAATGCTCTCTGTCGTTGGCGACCACAAATCTTTACCTGCCGTGATTACATAATTACTTATGATAAGGAGATTAATTCAGAGCAAAATTATTATTATTATTATTATTATTATTATTATTATTTATTATTATTATTATTATTATTATTATTATTATTATTATATCTTCACAATGATTAGACAAATGAAAATGTAGTAGCCTAGGACCTTAAGTTACAAAGAAAAATAAATTAATATGAAATAAAAGCAAGGATTCAAGAAAGAAAGTTTCTTTAAATATATATATATATATATATATATATATATATATATATATATATATATATATATATATATATATATATATATATATATATATATATATATATATATATATATATATATATATATATATATATATATATATATATATATAAATATAAAAATAAATATTATATATATATATATATATATATATATATATATATATATATATATATATATATATATATATATATATATATAAATATAAAAAAAAATATACATAGAAATATATATATATATATATATATATATATATATATATATGCAAGGAACGAAAAGTTCAATTGTTTGAAAGTACATAGATATATTTCGCTTGCGGGAAACATTACAAATCTCGCATTCAGCACAAAATCGAAAAAAAAACATTGTCGCATATTGATTATTATTTTTCTTTTATATATTTTTTTTTTTTTTGAAAAATGACGTAAAAATCGAAGTTTAATCGTATCTTAGAAAAACAAGAAGAAAGTCAATATTACCCTGGGAAGTTTTTGTAATAGCCTAGAGCAGTGATTCTTAACCTTTTTTGAGTCATGGACCCATTTAAGAATATGATGAAACCTATGGACATCCTTCCCCACAAATATTAACATAAACACAAATTTGCATGCAACGTGTATAATTTACTTTATTTATCCATATTATTGTTTCATACATATATGGCATACACAAAAGTATTATTGAATTTTAAAGTAAAAAATGAAAGAAGAACTTTTTATGCAAAAAGTAATGGTCACTAATTATGATCATGATATGCAATTTTCTTGTGCATACTACTACTACTACTACTACTACTACTACCTACTACTATTCTCGTTATCTACTTTATTTCAATGAGAAGGTTGTTCTTGTTTGTATTGAATAAGAATATGGAACTGTGGAGTGGTCTCTGACAAGGTGACACGCATGTCATCTTTGACATTCAATCTATTTTCGTCTTTTCGTTTTGATAGAAACAAGTGCTGAAAACCCTGATTCACAAAGGTATGTGGTAGCAAAGGGAACCAGAGCACTCATGGCTCGCTTTACCAAACGAGGGTAGGCTCGTGCCACTGCACACCCGAAGTTTCAAAGACTCTTCAAATTAAATTCATTTCGCAACATTTCCTTTGGCCTCAGTTCAGTGAGGTCATCTTTGACAATGTCTTCATCACTGATGCAGTCTATGTTGGCTAGGAAAGGATTACGAACCTTCTATGTTTCAACTTTAAGGTGATCCGAGCCAAAGTAACCTTTGAAAGAGTTTTACAGAGTATCCAAATGTTTGCAGAATTCTACCTGCAGAGAAAGTGACAAGCAAGGCTTTGTTGCTTTCACATCCATTCTGCTAAAGCACTTCTAACATTGAAAGTTTTGTAGTTGTCTGCCTCCAAATTTATTCCCCCCCACTTCCACCTTTCATAAGGCAGGCATTCCCATGCCAAATGTACGATTTTGCTTTATTAGATATATAAGCTTTTTAAATTTGGAAATTTTTATTCCAGGTTTTTCGTATCGTAATTTATTCATATTTATAACTACCGATCATAAAAACAAAACGTACTAATATACAGACTAACAAACAAACATCAACAGCTAGGGAGATGAACCGATGAATATACCTTAATAGACAGAAAGGCAGATACACTGTCTGATTTTTTTTTCACAACACTTGTACACGCATTTCTCCGTTGATAGGGACAAGGAGAAGGGCTGTATAGCGAATATAAATGTTAATTTTTATCTGATCCTTGCGGACCCCTTGAAACCCATCTATAGACCCTTAAGGGTCCATGAACCCCAGGTTAAGAACCCCTGACCTAGAGGATGGCAATACGAGTATCCCTTTATATATATATATATATATATATATATATATATAATATATTATTAATTTATTTGTATTTTTTAATTATTTATTTATTGTATAGTGTATTATATATATATATATTATATATATATATATTATATATTTATATATTTATTTTTAAAATTATTATAAAAAAAATTAGACTTAAATTGCAAATAAATATAAAAATCACAACAAATAATTTTGGCTAGTGAAGTTTGGGTATCAGATCACATGAAGGTAAATCTCTTTGCTTGGCTACTAAGGGCTGCGGACACCTTATTTAAATTTTTTTCCACCACCTTACAGTTATGGTGCAGTTATGGTTATATGCAGATAAGGTGACGACATAATATAGATAATAATAATAATTTATAATAATATTAATAATAATAATAATAAAATAATAATAATAATAATAATAATAATAATAATAATAATAATAATAAATAAAAATAATAAAAAAAAAATATATATATATATATATATATATATATATATATATATATATATATATATATATATATATATATATATATAGTATATATTTATATATATATTAATTATATATATTATAATATATATATATATATTATATATCAGTATATATAATATTGTGAAGAAGCGATTGTAGTGATGGACCGAGGTCAAGAATGAAGTTAAAGGAAAGCCAAATACAAAGAGATTTTTTTTTTTTTAATTTATTTGAATGACAATCAGAAAACTAATTTTATTTGTTTACACAAACTATGTGACAAATTAGTGTGGACATTTTTGACAGTGAAGATGGGAAGTAAAATATTGATGGGGAAGAAATGAAGGAGGGAGGAAGAAAGGGATGGTAGGGTGAGGGGGAAGATGATTATATTATTAATGCGGAAGCTTAATCAAAGATATCTAATAAAATAAATTCATTTGTACTAGATTGATTATATTATTATTTCAAATTAAAAGAATTTTGGTAAAACAATTTACTACACACAAAACACACACACACACATATTATATATATATATACTTATATATATTATATATATATAAATATTATATAGTAATAATATTTATATATAATTTAATTATATGTTATTATATATTATATATATATATATATATATATATATATAATATATATATTATATATATATACTATATGTGTAATAAATTAAATCACATATCTTACAATACTCACTCACTACTTATTGAATTAGTGTGACTCATTACTAGCCGTGAGTGGTGGTTGAGATAATAACTATGTATAATTATATATAAAAATAAAAACACTCAATTGATGATATATTTAAATAGAATATAATTAAATATATATTAAATAATAATATATATATATAATAATTATATAAAATATTTAATTATAAATAATATAAATTAAAATATTATTAAATCAATTATGATAACTAATTATAATAATAATTAATAATAATAATTATAATAATAATAATAAATATGAATGTACTTTTAGAAATATTGATGATTACATCCATGTAATAGATGAATGATGATGATGGAAATCATTGATATGGTGCTGATCTTGCATTTTGATTGGGGGGGTTTATTCTGGCATCAGTTAAGGATTGTTCAGTTGACTTTTGTTCTCCGCCACACATAAGTACTCTTTGTGATCGAGATTTCTGTGTAATAGTTGAGTATGTTCGACATTTTTATAAGTGGAGAGATTTATCCTCAGCTGCTGAAGTTCTCGCAAGCTCAAACTCGGGTCAAAGGCAACACAGGACCCATTGTAGATGAAGGAGACGACTGATCTGATGATGCATAGAGATTACAATTGTTGGATTAGTAGTGTGTAAATACTGATGATGATGATGAGCTAAATTTTACGCGCATAGTTTCAATTTGGTATAGATAAAAATGGACTCCCTATTGAGGGAATTGTACTATTGATCAATTAGTTTTTATTGTAATGATGATTAGATATATAGAAATTAGATTAAATGATGATTAGTAATGATTATATTAATTAGATTGAATAGTATGATTAGAATGATTATATAATATAGATGAATAGATGTATATGAATGATTGTATGATGAGAATTATAGATATATTAGGATGAATGTGTGATTAGATTATATATTATAGATATGATTATATGAATGTGAAATTAGATTAATGATGGAGAACAGCGTTGATCGATAATTGAATTGAATGAACTGTAATTAATGTTATTATGTATATATAAATTATATCATAGTGATAGAATATATAGGATATTATATAAATATTTGCATATTCATGATGAATGTGTGATGATGAATATGAATATAGATGTATAATAATAATAATAATTAATAATTAATATAATATAATATTAAATTATAATATAATATAAATATATTATATATTATATATTAATTATAATAATTAAATAATTAATAATCATATTAACTATATAATAATATATAAATTGATAATTATATATATAAATATTATAAATTAGATTAAATTTAATTAATTATATATAAATAAATTATATATAATATAATATAATAATTATATAAAAAAGTATTTCTCTATTTTCTTTTAAGACAAATTATATTATTCTTAATATAAAATTAAGTAATTAAATTATATAATTATAAATTATATATATATAATATAATTACATTATATTTATTATATATATAATTTATAATTATATATTATCATTTAACATATAAATTATAATAATAACTGCAGATACTTATACATATTGAAACTAACTGATAAATCTATCTAATAAAAGTAAATAAAGAATAATAATAAAATAAAAAAATAATATTAATAATAAATATAAATAATAATAATAATAATAATAATATAAATTAAATATATATAATATAATAATATTAATATAAATAATAAATAATAAATACTTGATTAATAGTCTATATTTCTAATTTATATACAATAAATTAAATAAAATTAATTAATAATTTAAATGATAATAGTAATAAATAATAAATATTTTTATGTACCAAATTTTAAAATAATTAAATTATTTTATAATGTAATTAATAAATAATTAAAATTAATATTTAATAATATTATAATCAAAATAATATAATATTTATAAATAATATATATATAATAATAATAATAATATATAAATAGAATATATATAATAAATAATTAATAAAGATAATAATAATTAATGTAATAAAATAAATAAATATAAATATAAATATTGTTATTACTAAAAATAGTAGATAGATGAAAAATAGTTTTCAGATTTGTGTAACAATTATTGAGATCAAAATTAAAACATTAAATTATTTTTTATTACTAATGTTATGAGTTTCAAAAATAGAAAGATATCTGGAAACAAGTTGATATGTTTATAACCACTAATACTGGAAAGAAGATATAACTTAATTGAAATTTATAATACTTAATATACATTAGGTCATTAAAATCATCTTCTCAAATTTAATGAAAACATTAATGTGCTTATATATATAGCCTCAATAAATAAATAAATATGCAAATAAATCTAAATATAAAATTATAACTACATATATATTTATGTAATAATAATATATAAATATAATAATAAATATAATATATAAATAAATGAATAATATATAATAAATTAAAATAACAATAACAATAATAAGTAATAACTATAATATAAAAATGAATAAATTTAAAACATTTGTTTATTATTATTATGAAACATTTTGGAAAGATACGTCATATATAAATAAAGTTCTAAACAAAATTAATGGGAATAGGTATAAAATATATATATATGATGTCACGAATTGTTAATGAATAAAAAAAAAGAAACAAATAATATACTTTAGTATACGAAACTTTCGTAAAAAATACTCCCATTCCGTATATTAATGCATTCTGAAACACACTTTTCCTATATTTAATAAATTTATTATGATACTAAATATTATATAATAATAATACCTATATCATTATAATAATTATATAAATTATATAATTTAAAATTATACCCCAATTATAATAATTATGTTTAATATTAATTACACTTATATATATTAACTTAAATATTGTTAAATAATTATAAATAATTTAAATAAATTAAATATAATATATAATATTAATAATAATAAATGAATCATATATGTAATTATATTATAATTTAATCAAAGATAAAATTAAAAAATATTTATAAATAAAATTTATATATATAATATTTAAGGTAATCCTATATATCATATATATATATATATAGGAGGATATTTATGGATATAGTACAGTAGAAGTACTACGATGAGTATCTGGAAATATTTATAATGTTTCTATCTGGATAAATTCTATCCAAAACGGTCCTGATAAGTAGTTACCCAAATTATCAGATAAATATAAAAGATAGTATAAATTATGATACAGCTAAGTATATATATATACGGGTAATAAAAAGAAAACTTCTATTATAATATGTATATTCACTTGTTAGAAAGCTAGTGCACACATCTCTTTCAGCTGATATGAAAGTTTCACTCATTAAAACTCAAAAAAATAAATAACTACTTATACTTCAGATCTAGATATACCTTTTTTATTAATTTATTGTATTTATATATATAATTATTATGTATATTATATTATTTATTTAATTAATTAATTTAATATAATATATTATAATAAATTATTAATTATATATTTATTATAATTTAGTTATAATTATTATTAATCTCATTTAATTAATATTCTACTATAATTATTATTATGATTTATTTATTATTATTAGTCAAAATTAATTATTTATATTTATAAAATTAATGGATATTAAGAATAAAAAATACAACCCTATCACCCCTTCCCTCTACTGCTTCTAGATTTTTCTAGCTAGAACCTACACCTAGGTTTTCTACTTTTTCCAGTCTTCGCTTTAAATTCAAAGACTTAGCTTTCTAAACATCATTTGTGCGTAGGAATTGATAGTAAAAACTACTCTACAATAATATTTAGAATATGTGGAGATAGGTAAATATTGCATAGACCTTTTCCCTCACTCTGTTAACACAGCTATAATAATCTCCACTGTGATATATCCTTGTAATTTCTTTTAAATTTATTCTGTTTTTTTACGTTCACACTCCAATAACAATATATAATATAACTCCACTCCAAAACATTTAAAAAAAAAAAACTTGTAAAACTTACTTGTGGGTTGCGCTTTTGAGGTCGCTTTTATTTTTTTACCCCAATCTTTTCTAAGTGATATTACGGAATTGAGGTTATTTTTAGGCGCGATTTTCTCATATTAGTGAAAAATTTAGGGATTAGTGTATTTGAGCCAGCCATTTGAACGGTCAATATAAATGAGGCACACTCTTTATATTTATACTTATGATCCTTTTTTTTTTTTGGCTAATATATTCTGGGAATATATATACATAAAACTAAGAATATATCACTTTAACCTTATACTCTAGGACTAGCCAGTAGTTTACTTAATTGATAGAGCCTCCGTATAGGATTTGATTTATACTAATGTTGAGGACATAAGTATCTACAGGTCTACCTGGAGTACTATAAAACCTATCTCGGCTGAAAGCCGTCCTTCATTATTCGAAGAGGGAAGAGGATATATGAGACAGCCTTTTGATTGGTTACTAGGTTTATCTTTCTTTTCACTTTTCTCCTGGACTAACAGATTTTACACAATAGGAAGAATACGTTAGATAAATAAAAAAAAGCATCAAAAAGTATAAATTTTATGACTCCTTTTTTTATAAAACTTCTATCCTTTTCAATGGGTAGTCAATTTGGAATTAAACACTACTATACGGGTTAATAGGGATTCTAGGAGATACCAGGTACTTGTTATAATAAAATAAGTCTGTTCTAGGCCGCAGGGTTATTACCTAGAAAATCACTTTCGAACTTGACATACAAGATAACTAAGTTAAGCCTGCTGATAACCAATGGTTTTGTTATATTCTCGATTTTTAAGAATATCTCTAATTGTTATAGTATGAATCTCCCTTATAGTACACCTACACTAAATTCAGTTTCTTTTCCACCTTCGTAAACTTGTTATAAACAGCCCTACCCAACTGGATTTGCGATTTATGTTAGTCCCGCAGAAAGGCGCGGAATCCAAATGATTTCTTTCGAAATAAAGCAAACCCCAATAATACACCGCCTAATATTAATCAAACCAAGTATACAAAATATGACTAATAACATGCGATAGAAATTATATTAATATAATAACCCTTTCCATGCAGAATCCTCAGTATTATCACCATGTTGCACCAATCTAACAGATATTCGCGTGTGTAAAAATTATCCAATGCAATAATGCAAGTTTACGTCTTCAGCGAGGAGAGAGAGAGAGAAGAGAGAGAGAGAGAGAGAGAGAGAGTAGAGAGAGAGAGAGAGAGAGAGAGAGAGAGAGAGGAGAGTGCAGAGAGATTAGAGAGAGAGAGAGAGAGAGCACGATGAGGCGTCAGAGAGAAAGAGAGCCAGAGAGAAATGAGAGAAGGGAAAGAGAGAGAGAAGAGAACAAGAAGAAAGAGGAGAGAGAGAGAGCAAGAGTATAAGAAAAGAAAGAAGAGGGGAGAGCAACGAAGAGAGGAGTATGCTAGAAGAGTCACGACGCACGTAAAGGAGTTAGTTATTGAGGAAATGTAAGAGAGGATGATATACGAACACGCACGAGATCTTAAAACTGGGATGCCAGAGCACTTAAAAGTATCGAGAGGAGGACAAAAGAAGAGTTAGAGAGTTGTAGAGATGAGGAGAGAGAAATGACCGAGAGGAGAGAAGCATACCAGCCTCTCAAAAATTCGTACAAAATTATTTTCGAATTAGGAAACCCAAGATTATTTTATCTACAAATAAGAGCATCCACAAAATGAGTAAAACAATAAATTATAATAAATATAATAATACATAAAAAAATTAAACATCATTTAATATCTTAAAATTAATGTACTACACTAAATTACCAAGATCAAAATAAAAAAAAATACTTTATATAATTTTCACCGTAATACTATAATAATGAAAATTCAAAATAATATTTTAAATTAGTAAATAAAAAAAAATCATAAAGGTATGATAATAAGCATAATACATGTATTCCTTTGAAAGTCGAAGGAATTATTGATTGGACCGATAAAATGAGATAATGTTTTAATGGTGGAGGCCGACCATCAACGTACTTGCAATTAAGAAAAGGAGGCCCAACCGTAGAAAGTGGTGGTAATCCGGTGTAAAAATATATATAACAAAAAAAAAAAAAAAGAATAAAACTATGATATTTTTACACTTTAACCGCTCCACTAATAGTGGATCATAGCGTATTTTTACATCCATAAAATTTATATATACTAAATATCACAATAATATATATTATTTAAAAAATAATCACTTCGAAACTATTATTATTTGTTAAATATTTAAAAGAAAATAATTTAAAACTTTTTTATTTTTACTAATTAATATCCAACTTATTAAACATAAAGCACTAATATAAATAAAGCTGCGACTTTTCTAACTGGATTGACATCGTAGACACTAAAGCCGGTTCCTTGCTGAGTCAGTATGATGTAAACGTGATCGGCTTGATTATGGCTTAAAATCATATCATATCACGTTTTTGTAGGAGCCGTTTGAGAAAAGGAAATCACCTATTCTTGGATAGAGTTGAAATTAAACCAGCTGGGATGTAAGAAGCGTCTGGGACGGTGTAAAATAGGGGATACCCACAGACTTCAAAAGATCATAATAATCAAAATGACATAAAATCAAAGTACGTCCATAAGGAAATTGTATCTTGTAGCATCGATCCAACCGTTGAAGAACCTTGTAAGAGCCAGAATAAGGTGCTTCCCGATTCTTCCGAATGCTGAATCAAAGCACGAAAGAAAGACATGGGTACAAGTTTTAAGTTCCCTACCGTAGTAATATATAATGAGTTTTCCATTGCATATATGAAGAGGTGGTAAATGTCGGAAATCCAATTGTTTTCAAAAATGTGAAAGTAACCATAAATTTTTCTCAATGATTTAGTTATTACATAAGAATCTTACTATTTTTTTAAGTACTCGAAGATTAAGTTCCAATAAGGACAAAGTGGCGTATTCAGGTTTCTGCTTTGAAAGGATGAAGAAACCCGGAGTATTTATCAGGAATTAGCAACGAAAGGACTTAGAGCTGATATGTAACTTAGAAGAGATATATAGTTTACTTTGTTGTTTGAATAAGTTTTTTTTCGACTACCCATGTGTCACTTATTTTTTAGTGATCGATGAAACCCTTTCCTATTCGACACTTGCATGAAGGTGTAGTAGCGCTTGTCTATGAGCCTTAGTGAACAAAATCCATGATCAAGTATAATAGTCAATCGGTGGAGAAATATCAAACCTTCAAATTGTAGTTACTCTATCCGAAATTACATAGAGAGAAATCTCAAAATTACTTGTATATCCACAATAGCATGAAGGCAGACGATAGATTTTTGAAGTTAGATTATTATTACGCTTAGAGGAAATTGCTTCTGTCATACTTAGTGTTCTTAGTCAAATGCTATGTGAGTTAAGAAATATCTGAATGACTGGAGCTCATGAAGTATCGGTCAAGGAGGATGGAGGTAATGTGTAACCCCACGTAATGTCGTATATGTACTCATGTTTCAATAAACGTTGTGGACTGGAGTGATGTTGTTCTCTCCTATCCTGTTGTGTACAATGATAGGATAGGATTTAATGTTCTGATTAAACGATTAAAAATGTCTTGAAAGCCGGGCCTCTGCTGGACGCACACAGCAGCGGAACGCAATAGATTTGCTGTGTTATCTCGGATTACACCTGTTAAGGCCCACAAATTGGAGGGTCTAATGTCTTGATAAGATTACAGTAGGATGAAAGCACGTCAACTCCAGGATAAGAGACATCTGTATGAAAAAGATAATGTTGGAAAAGTATTCTTGCTTTCTCATCTCCATAAAGAGATTTTCATAAGATAGCAAAAATGGTTGTGGAAACACCGCTCTGAGTGCAAGTAATACTATCGATCAAGTAACGTGAATGAGCATAATACATTGTTAAGAATGGATGGGAGATAAAACAGCAAATTTATTTAGGAGACCCAAGTTTTCAATAAGAATATGATTAAATCTCGGAACGTAAAAGAAAATTATATATTATATAAATGAAAACTTGTTTTACTTGGAAAAATGGTATATATTCTTTTATTCCGTTTGATTGATAAAAGTGGATGATATATTATGGAAAGGATTAAAAATAGAAGGCATATTGTATTCTGTTATCCATAGAGTGATATACGGGAAAAAGTCTAATCCTCCACAATGTTATCTTGGACCCCTAAGATAGGTTCATTGAAGGACGTATTCTATTAAGACAGAAAAGATGACGGTTTGCTGGCTGAATATAATACACTTATTTGCTTGATTCCCTACTTGAAGAAAGCTGGACGAAAGGTTTGTGAAATTCAGTACATCCTATAGATTTAACATTCCTTCCTTTACTAACATAATCATGCTGTAATTGAAAGAACAGAATAGTAATGCTAAGCTAGAAGTGCAACTGTAAATCGAAGGACTGAATATTATTCGTTAAGCCTGATTCATGAATAACTTTATTGGTTGAGAAATTTTATAGATACTGTGGCTGTCCATCAGACTACAATCTGATGAAAGGGCTGGTACTATAGATAGTCTGGCTGCTACTAACGGGGCAAGTTTGAAGTATGGGTAACATCCGAAAAGTATAAGAAGAGTTTGTGGCGTTTTGTAATTGATTCTTGATTCTAAATGAAGGATTCTTTAACTACTTCTGTGAGTCCACGTAATGGATTTATCTTTTTAGTGAGATGGTGTTTTTTTGCTTTTCTAGATAAAGGAAAGAAGAGTTTAGCAATAAACAAGGAAGAAACGGGCGAATAGTATCCTATCATTTCACCTAGAGAATCTTACTATCCAGTAACAAGTCTGCTTGAGAAATCATAACCAGGAAAGGGGAAAGGAAGAGGTAATTTGGCAATGTCATTGCCTTGGAAGTCTGGTTTTTTCTGAAGAAGGATACCAGTCATAGAAAGAAAAATATGGAAAAAGGTGACAGAGAATGAGAAGCAGCACCTTATACTTTACACCAGATATTATCACTCATTTCTCTACAGAAGACTTTTTTAATGCAAAGGATTTTCTCCCCTGTTAAAAGTAAAATGTACGGAAATAACGGTCTCGGAATAAATGTTAACTATAGAATATAAATATGAATATGTATCTATTGCGAGATCTAGGGGTGATATATAATAATAATTCACCGGCAGACTGCCAGTACCGATGAAAGTCCAATTAAATCTCCGACGAAAGCTTCTTGATCGTTATAATAGATGATCCGCCTATTTCTCAACGAGTGAGAGAGATATAGGCGATGATCGCCTATTGCGGTCAGCGGAGAGAGGCGTAAGGTTGACAGTTCAATTCCCTCATTACAGTTTGTGGAGAATAGTCACACAGGAGCTGGTGTTACCATCCTAAGAAGAAGATATGCCCCGAAGAGAGACGGAGAGGGACGCCCGGTGGGTCCCAATAAGAAGAGAGTTTTCTGCTCCGAATATATTCAATCGTATCGTTCTGTATACGTTCTCAGTTGAACAGAAACTAAAGATAATATAAACCGCGCAGTTAATCACCTAGCTCTTGCTTCAAAAGATTTTTCCAGTTTGGGTGCACGGAACAAGAAAAGCTCGGAGACCCAGAAGGAACTTATATACCATATGCAGCTTGCCCGTGCAACCTCGGGCTAGTTTAGATTTCAACTTTCCTTCGGCACTCTATATATAGCCTCCATTTGGCCTTATGTACCAATGTGCCTTTGCCTGCTTCATTGTGGCGCACACTTACACAATTGTATGTACGGCTCTGTTAGACGTGGGGTCCATATTTGGCTTGACCAAACCTTAAATTCGTTGAAATAATTCAGTTCTCACCTCTTTTCTTGTATGTACTTGTGTAATGAAGTGCTTTGCTCGTGTCCAGAGGATGCTCGTACGCTTGAAGCATCTCGTTCTGACAGAGGAGTTACGACCTCCACAGCCAAGAGGGTGTGTTGCCGGGGAAATTCCCGCTAGCTGGGTGTGAACGTGGAAGTACTTCATCTTTTCAGAAGTAATTTTTCCAAGATAAAACTGTGCCTCTAGAACTCTGAACCAGGTTTTAACAGAAATCTCGGAAAATACGAGAGTTTTTACCTTTATCCCGGTAAAAGTCTCACCTTCTTCATCGTCAGAAGACATCTTCTTCTACCTCAAAAGGGGGTGTTCTTCTTCTTGCGTCTTTAGCTGATGGTCTGCTTGCGTCACCGTAGGAGAAAGACTTCTGCTTTTGTGGAACTGCTGCTGAAGAAGGTGTTCGACTTCTTGGGTCACCAATTATGAGGTGGAAGAAGTGCTGGGAGAGTTTTTCTTTTCTTCTTCACTTCGCAAGTTGTTATTGAAGTTTTTTTTGTATTCCTCCAACTGCACAGGTAGTATTGACTATGATCTTTTGATAGCCCCTCGTAATAGATTTCATTTATACGTTGAGGGCATCCGAACATGTTCTTCATAATTTAATATAGTCTAGATAGAGTAAAATGGTGTCAAACTAGTTATTAAACTACTGGGAGATAATTGGGGGGCAGATCCAAAGCCAATGCCACTCGTTTAATCTTCTTCCATCTTCACTTGGGGGTTGGTGGCTACCGGGATGGAGTTAGTGACCAAGTCTTCGTCGACGGCTTCTCTAATGCACGGCCTTCTGTTTCTAATTATATCTGCAAAAACGTTACTAGTGATGACTTTTTTATGTCTGAGGATTGGAGGGGCATTTATAATTATATAAGCTAAGTCTATTATATTTCTTATCGGTTTCTTTACCTAATGGACCACTTGTCTTGTTTTATCGACTGATAATCTACAGCTGCTTGTGGATTCTCTTATAAACTTCCCTATCTTTTTACCCTCCTGCTTATCTCTTTTATGTCAATCTTCCAATCAAAGAGATAATACATGTAAAATATATTTGTATATATACATAAAGTGTGAGTTGTTTTAATCATAGTTTCTAAATTTTAAAGTCTTTATTGTACGAAACTTTGATCTAAGTTTATAAAGTTAAGTCTTATGTTATTAAGAATACTTTTCTTCATTTAATTTCTTAATTTCATATCAATAACTGAAATTTACCATTTGAATTTATTATTGACATTATGATCTTCTTTGTTGTATGGATATAGCTGACTGAAATATGTTATACTTAATCTTCGGCGAATCTAAACTGTCAAATTCATGTTTAAAAATAATCTCTCTCTGATAGTGTCATCTAAGAATAGTTTTATCTAAAGTAGAAGTGGTCTCAACAACAAATAATAATAAAGCTACTGTATTCTTTGAGGGTCATAAAGGCTTATGATATGCTCGATTTGAAAACTTACCTTTTATGTTTCCTAATATCTTACATTAAAAAACTTTTAAATACAAACCGTATTATTCGCTGAGAGTCGTATCAGAGAAGTGAATACTGCCAATATGCTCGAGACCTGACTGTTTGAAAACTTAACATAACAACGAATCTTTAGTCTACTAATTTAATGTTTAAGCATCGTATAGCTCCAGTTTCATACCTCTAGTTCTTAGCCATTTTGGAATTACAGCTGGAAAAAACATGTATATGTATTTTTCAATATCTTCAAGGACTTTACCTTTAGAGTTCCACATAATTATTGTGGTGAAGCGTGTTAGTGACGAGAACCTACCCCTAAACAGTTGAGCAGTACCTCACTGTTGAACTCACAATGCGAAATACATTATTTGCTCTTTCTATGGAGGGAAGCAACGAATTTTCTGAATCATAGTCATGTGAGTGCTATCATAATCTAGAAGACCTCGGTCCTGGAGTATAACACGCTCAGAATATCAACATGTGCTTGGATCGAGTGATAGAGCCTTTTAGCATATTGGCCATATTCCATTCCATGACCTAACTAATTGAGAACAAAGTCTATAGTGGTTAAACGGCACTTTTTTGCTCCAATTGTCTTACCCATCGTTAGACTATAAGACTCGAGCGAGGAGAAAAGACAGCTTTCTCAGTCCATCTCTACCTCAAGAAATACTCAGTGGTAGCTACTTTAAGTAGTTACGTGAATACTGAATCTCAATAAGGGTGCTGGACATAACCTCTGGATCTCTCTCACTCGTGACGCTACCTCTGGCGTCCTCTACTGTACTACACATCTCTTCTTACTCATATATACTCATCTCTTCGATCACTCGACATCTGTCTCTCGTGCCCATCAACTTCAATGCGTCTTGCGTGATTCCGCTCTCTCTCTCCTGCTTCATCGTACATTACTTCTCTACTGTCTGACTCTCTCTCTCGGCTCCTCTCTCTAGCTTAGGTCATCTCGTGCTACATACTTCCGTCTTTGTGGGGCATCGTACTCGTCTCTCATCTGGCTCTGTTCTGCTCTGACTACCGTCTCTGCGTGCATTGGTCGATGGATCTGTCTTCTCGGTCATATCTCTTGCTCTCGTCTATCTCTCTCTCTGCTCTCTCTCTCTCTCTCTGCTCTCTCTCTGCTCCCTCTCTGCTCTGCGCTCTGCTCTGCATTGTCATAACAGGACTTTGCTCTCGGGTAGGCTGGTGAAGTTGTTCATGTCGTAGATGCAATGAGGTGCGGTGGCATGGCCTGTTCGGAGATGCGTCTGGTAGATACGTGGGTGGCTGCTCGGTCTGTCCTTGAGCTAGGCGGGTGCGGGGTGCATCGGGGTGTCGTCTGTCCCTCCTTGTTCTCTCTCTGTGTTGTACTGTCTAAGTCTAGTCATAGCATCTTGTCCTGTTCGTCTGTCTGTCTGTCTCCTCTTGCTCTCTCTCTCTCTCTCTTACTCTCGTCTCTCTCTCTCTTCTCTCTCTCTCTCTCTCTCTCTCTCTCTCTCTCTCTCCTCTCTCTCTCTTTGTCTTGGGGCGGTGGGCGACTCCTCGGGCCAAACTGTGCTCTGTACTCTCTAGTCACCGTCTCTTGTCTCTCCAGTCTCACCAAGTCATCTCGGATGTCAGACAATACCTCCTCTGGATGCTCGTCTGTCATCGGGACTCGATCATAGTCTGTCACGCCTGATAGCATAGATAACTGTCTGCATGAATACATGTACATCTACTCTCATATTCTCCCTCTCTGCTCTGCTTCTTCTGCTCATCTAGCATATTCCTACTCTCATGACTCCCTCCTCATAACTCTTCTCTCATCCTACGGCAGTCTCAGAATCAGTTCCAATCTGCTACGTGCCTCTCATCTGTCTAACTCGTCTCGTGTCTCTCGTCTCTCTCTCTTCGAGCTAACGTGGATGCTCAAGTTGGCTCTCTCTTACTGCGGTACTGACTCTCTCTCTCCAACTACCTCATCTCGTCGTCGTCTCGCTGCTCTATCTCCTGCGTCTTCTCTCTCTCTGCTATTTCAACTGATCCTGTTGATTAAAAACACTAGAAATTCAATACAATTAATATCATTACAATATATATTTGGATGAGAAAGTTGAAAGATAAGAATAAATAGTATATATAACATAATATATATATATATATAAGTACCTATAAGAGTATATATAGAAATAACTATAGTATATATATAGGTATATATATATAAAAATCTCAGAATATATATATAGATATATAAGAAATTAATATATATATAAATATCATTACATAATAAATTATAATTATATAGTATATATATATATATATATGTAGGTAATAATAATTAATAATACAAACAGATAAAGAATATCATCATGAATAGTACATATCATATAGAGAAATAACCAAAATATATACACTCCATATAAAATATATATAACCTCAAAAATACAAGTATATAATATATACATATGGAAAATTAAATTACTGATTAACTCAAGGAATACTAGTATAGATCTATATATTATAGATAGTATATACCTACCTATGATATACATAATAGGTGACTTCTATGAACACTATAAATAGTAGTGGCAAACTGTAATATGATATATAAAATAAGAAAATAAATCAGAGGATAAATATGAGGTAAAATAATAGAAATAAGCAATAAAGTATATAGCCCATATAAGATCTATAAAATAAACAATATAGGTAAGTATATTAAGAATATATATATCAATAAATCAAATAATATATATAAAATAAAAAGGTATAGCTATATATTATATATATGACATAATATAAAAAATAATAGGGGGATTAATAGGTACTAGTATATATAAGTAATAATAATATGATAATGATTATAAATTAAAACTACTAGCGAAAAAATAAATACGTATATATATATAATAAAGGTTATATATATATAAATTATATATATATATATATATAGTATATATTATACATAGTATATATATAACTAGAGTAGTAAACGAAGAATGAAGAGCATACACAGATATGATGACATGATACATTATAAATAATGATAGGGAAGTAAATAACTATATAATAGTAGGTAGTGATGAAAATGAGTACTAAAGGTATAATATAAAAAAAATATATATATAATGAAGATAAAAACAAACCTCTAAACTAGTACATATATAAATAATTATATATATATGGAAAAAACAAATAATGGTACATAAATAATAGAATAAATACTAAACGTATATAAATATATAAATATATCAATTTTAAGAGGATAAAAAAAAATAAAACTCAACTCTGTAAATCTAATAAATATTAGGAAACGAATAAAATAAAAAAAGAAAAGAATAGAATATATAAAAAACAAAAAAAATATATTTAATTATTAAATAGTTTTTTTATTTTTAAAAAATATCCAAATAAAGTCAAATGGGAAATAAAAAAAAAAAAATTAGATACAGAAATATATAAAAAAAAATATAAAAGAATAAAATAGGTCGAAAAAAAACGATTGAAAAGAATATATTTAACTTGTTTATAAGGGTTGTGGAGGTCGGAGTCGGGAGCGAGTCGCGGAGTCGGGGAGTCGGTAGTTTTGAAAGAGTGGAGTCGGAGTTTGGAGTCGGTAATTTCGAAGAGGGTGGAGTCGGAGTCGGAGTCACACCCGACACAAAGGCGTAATTGGTTCAAGAGTCCAGAGTAAGGAGTATATGGCCAAAGAGTGGAGCCGGTGTAACGGGAGGAAAAACCAGTCGGCCAGTCCAGAGAGAATGCGGGAAGTCGGCAAGTTTTCAAAGAAGGTGAAGTCGAAGAGTCGAGAGAAAAAAAATAGAAACAGATCGGTGAAAGGTTTTGAACGAGGTCGGCCAGTCGGAATAATCCAGAAACAAAAAAAGATCCGGGTGAGATAAATGGTTATTAGAAGAGGGAATGAGGACGTCGAAGAGAGCTCGGCAAAATTTTTGAACCGACTCCACAAACCTGGTTTGCATATTATATTTTCGATCAGTTTTATTTTATTAGTTTTGTGTTTGTCGAGCGTAGAGTATACTACCTATTTCGTAAAATTGATTTTAAATGATAGTTAATAATGCATTTATCACGTTGATTACGCTAAACAAGGAAGAAAAAAGTAACAAACATCCCTATATATTTTTACATACGTATGGAACAACTAGTAGCTTGTAAAGATATCAAAAGAGTGACGACAATGGCACATAAACTAAGTAGGTCGTCAACTACTACATACAACATAAAAATTTGTATAATACACAAAACAAATTCATTATGGTAAGATATAATATATATTTAAGTAATAAAAGAAATAGAATATAAAATGAAAAATATATATAAATAGAACTATATATATATATAATAAGTGAGAAAAGAACCGGACATAGTATAATAAAAATAAGAATAAATAATATATATATTAGGGATATACCAAATAAATAAAATTGGTAAAATAAATAAATAGTAATAATAAATAATACCCATGGGAGCTAGAGTTTGCGTCGTGGCGTTCACGCTATTTGGAAGGTGAGATGAGTGATGATTCACCCACAGGAAACAATTCTCGCGCTTTAAACCTTAATAGTACCATACAGTCCGGACGGTGGTTCGTGCAAACACTAGCGCACCGGGAGCACTCTAGCTACCGGCCCAGGTTCACATTTGCCAGCAGTGGTAAGAGTGTACCTGTGAAGGAGGTAATAAGTGGTTGAGAAAGAATGACCTAATATACAACAACTGGACAGAATTGAATTTGTAGCAGTTGGTATACATACAATATATTCCAAAGTAAGAGTAAAAGGAAAGGTTAAAAGGATAAAAAGATATTCCTTTGCGCGCTGCCCTGTTTGTCGCTACGCGCACCGCCGCAGTGGGAACGGAGTACGCAGTACGCTGTGCGTTAGTGTTTGCCTGGTTGGGTGGAGTGAGATATATTCACCATACAGGAACAAGTTGCTCGCGCTTTACTTTTAAGTTCCGAGTCGTGAAAAAAGACGTCGGTACGTCAACACTTACGACATCTGCTAGGTCCCGGAATATACAACATTCCCCCAGCAGATGGTAAACTTACTGTAAGGGGGTTATTATATTGAAAAATACCTAATCAAAACACCTGCGTTGAAAAATATACTATAAGCAGATTGTGGGTAAACATATAAAGTAGTATTAAACCCGGTTATGTAAAAGTATTACAAACCTCTGGCGCGGTGCCCTGTTTGTCGCTACTCCCCAAGCGTGGACGGGGCAAGAGTGTGTTCGGCTGGTTCCTTGTTTGCGCGGCCGTGGGATTAGAAGTAGGGCCTAATACTTCACCCACAGACCAGGAACACAATTCTCGCGCTTTAGCTTTTAGTCCATCCCGTGGCGTGGTCGTCAAAACACTTACGCGGAGACATCTGCTAGGGCCCAGGGTTCACATCCCAGCAAGTGTGAAATTACTGTAGGGGTTATTTTGAATATATATATATATATATATATATATTATATATATATATATATATATATATTATATTATATATATATATATATTATATATATATATATATATAATATATATATATATATATATTATATATATATATGAAGTAATGTGGCTAAAACTCTAAAAACTAACTATCCGCTATCCGCATCCGCAATGCGCGGAATGGTGATTTTTACTATCCGCAATGCCGGCATCCGCATCCGCGGGATGAGTGAAAAATCGCTACCGCTACACCTCTAATATATATATATATATATATTATATATATTATATATATACTATATTATATATATTATATATATAAATATTAAATAATTTAATAAATTATATATATATATATATATATATATATATATTATATTATATATAAGTTGTAAAAATAAAGTATATAAATAATGTAATAGTATTAATAGCAATATAAGTTAACATATAAGAAGGTAAGCATGATATACCTAAGTATATATATATAATATAATATAGTATTAATAATATATATATAAGATATATATAAACTTTATATAAAGGAAAATATAAATATGTAAATAGTAAAATGATACTATATATATATAGTGAAACAGAAAGCTGATGTCCATTCTGATCATGTTTAGATATGCAACGAAATTGTATTTACAGACGGATAAATAATATATAATGCTTCAACATTAATCAAACGTAAGTCATTTAAAAAATAAAATAAATAACACTATATACATATAAATTGTTCATCTACGCAGGGCAAATTCATTTACTACGAATAGGATCAGTTATTAAATGAACAAGACAATTACATATTTTATTGGCGTAATACTATTGTGTTTCTAAGAAATGCAAATCTTTTATGTCATATAAAATCTGTAAAATAAAAAAAAATCAATAAATTCTATTAACTATAACATCAATATACACAATATTCAATGAAATTTTAAACATATAATATATTATGCAAAAGAAATTTTTTCCTGTTTAAGCCTCACATTAGGACAGTGAATAAACAAACACTACTTGTAGGTATGTGCAACAGAAAACTTTACTCATTTTAGATTAAATTGCTAATAAAAATAATAAATCACAATAAAGACTAATGTCATAATTTAAATTCAAAAACACATTCTTAATTTTGAGTTTTGTTTGATGGAAAATTCAAAAACATTCATGAGCCTCTGCTTTTTTTTTTTTTTTTTTTTTTTTTTTTTTTTTACAGCGGTAGGTTCTGTAGAATAAATACACGGTTTTTAGTTATTATTAATAATTAATTGTTTTACAATATATAATATATAATATATATATATATATATTATATATTATATATATATATATTATATATTATATAATATATATATATATATATATATATATTATATATATATATATATATATATATATATATATATATATATATATATAATATATATATTCTGACAGTCTATTGATACTGCATATATATAAATATATATCTGCAGTATCTATAAGAAGAATGAATATTTGAAGCAGCAGGAACATATGAAAACTTTCTTCGCATAGTTATAGGGCGACAATATTAGCAACCCTGCTCTTTATTTTCTGCTGAACAAACATTGAAATCTTGTGCGCCTAGAAACACGATCTTCCACTAGAGCTCTGGAAGAAGGGTTTCGAGGCAAGTGGAAGAGATTGCTAGTTCAATGAAAATGGTGATGAACAGCCTTACCTTAGAGTATATATCTCAAAGACTAGCATCAGAAACTATTTCGTCAAGAAATAGTTTTCTAGAGTACTCTAGAGTCATGAGTTTCGGGTCCAACTGACAGAGTAAAAATCGCTGGGAGGTGGTAAATAATATATAATATATATATATACTATATCATATATATATATATATATATATAATAATATAGTATATATATATATATATATATATATAGATATATATATAAAGAACTAATGTATAGATGAGAGTAGGGCGTATAGTAGGTAATATCCAAGTAAGAATAAATACAGGGGTAATATATTGAGTAAATATCACAAATAGCAGTGAGAAGTAAAATGAATTAAAATAAGTGGTAGAGAGTATTATATATAGGATCGTAGTATTGATAACCCACTATATAAGTGAATATACGTAGGGCAGAAATATAGAGAAATATTATAAATACACATATACTAATCAGTATATATATATAATATATATGGAGGAGTAGAATAAAAAAAGGACACCTGGATAAATAGCTCAGTGAGGTACGAAATGAAAGGAGGACTAATAAGGATAAAGATAGTATTATAATAAAGAAGGACTAAGGAAGAAATATAATGTATGGAATAAATATATATAAAGGGGATAAGGGTATATATATATATATATATAATATGATAGTGTAGGACTAATTTAAATAGTATATATATAAATAATAGTACTAGGGGTCTATAATAAGACGTGTAAATATAATAGGTTAGTTATATAATATATATATATATATATATTTATATATATATACAAAGGAGAAAGACCCCAAATTACGAAGTAAGGTATATAAAGGATACTGTTAAGATAGGAATATAAGAAGGTAAAATACCAATAGATAAAATACTAATGAGATAGTATAAAATTACATAGGAATGGAAAATGACCCTGGGAAAATTAACTAAATCTCCAAAGATTAGCCTACCGGTTGGGGCTTATATCATATATATATATCGTACTCTTCTCTTTTTTTTAACGTTTTAAATATTCCACACTCATTTACACCACAATATTTTTAGCAACTTTTTATTCAATTCTGACTATATTCTTTTAATTGCGCATTTTCTTCCTTTAAATTCGTGCATTAATTGCAAGTTTCCATAGAATTTAAAAAAAATCAAAACAAATAAATGATAGAAAGAAAAAATAGCAAAATAATTTTAATTTAAAGAAACGTAGAAAATGCGAGACACTTTTACAAAATAGATGGCGCTTTTTGAGCGAGCGATGTAAACTCCGCCCCTTTTTTAAACCTCGGTCTAAGCAAGGCCTTCCTTTCAAGGCCAAGACTATAATTGTTTTAAGCTTTTATAGGACTTCATATATTCATGAATTATTTTCTATTCTCTCTTCTGTCATGTTATTCATGAATTTGAAAAGAGTATTACAATGGTGAATGTAGAAAAGTTGGGCGAAGAATGAGGTAAAAGTTTAATTATTGAAGATACGGTAATACAGCAGTGGAATAAAAATGAACATGGAGGGTGAGAGAAGTAAAAGGGGAAAGAGGGGTGTTAAAAAATGATAACATTTTAGAAAGAAGAGATTAAAGTTTTATAAAATAAATTATATTTTAAAAAAACAACGCTGAATTGTATCAGAAGCAACTGATACACACACACAAACCACACAACACACTACCAAACACACACACACACACACACACACACACACACACACACACAGCACCACACCACACAACACAAATAATAAGATAGAGATTAATATTATATGAATGTATAATAAAGTATACTATAGATAGAATATTGATAAGTTAAGGTAATAGTATGATAACTAATATAAGATATAATAGATATATATATACTATATATATATATATATATAGTAGTATATATATATAGATATATATATGTGGAAATGACTAGATTGAGAATGGCAAACCGGATGGTACAAAGAGGAGTGTTAGAACTGTATTGACGAGAAGTAGCGCATGCGGCAGTCAAACATATCTCACACAGCCGCAATGGAGCGAGTGACGGGACAAGATGAGTGATCTGCCTCAAAGGTGAGGGGCATGAGGGGAATAGCACCGCGAAACGGACCATCGCCCAGAGGCACTCGATAAAAGTTAGCTCTCTTGAAGACTATGTGAATTAAAGAATAGTGTTAAATAAATGTATAACCTCATAGAAATGATCCCGCCCAAGTGACTCCCGAATTACACAAGGGCCAGCCTCGGCTATAGTCGCTGCACGTACGGTAGATAGGTATGAATATTGTAATAATGAAGTACTAATTAAATTAAATGGGAATTAAATTAAATGATATCAAATTTATAAATTCTTGTATAGAATGATGTAAAGAATTAAACTGCTAGGGCGCGGGGATGAAACAACCAGGGGGTCACATACAATCATACGGGCAGATTTATAATCGCAACTCACGCAACTAATTGATCATATAGGGGAGTGGCAAGCCATCGAGAGAGCATATGGCAACATGACAAATTCATAGATACTAAGGTTGAGCGCATGGATATTATAGGCGTTCTTGGATAACATTGAGAGAGCAATGGCTCAATATATATATTATATATATTACAAATGTGAACAGCTCAAAAAAATATAGAACGAGAGGATATATAAGATAGAGCTAAAGGCGACACCGAATAGTAGTTACTATAGTGGACCGAACGTGCTTATAGAGTGGATATATATAGTTACTAATATAAAACTATTCGGTAGGAATCCAACTATTATGGTGTCATATATTTATGTTTACTTTATTTGATATGGGATCCGCAGTGTATATTAATATTCTATGGTGTACATAGTTTATCCCACACTCTCGGCCAAAGTAGTGTGTCTTTCGGGTCACAGTCGTCGCAGGAAAGAGAATGTGGAGACCAAAGTTTATGTTCTTCTTCCTTCGGTGCCGCACGCGACAGAGCCTCTCTTAAGGATCCTGAAAGAGCATCACATAACACTGCGAGAAGATAGCTAATGTTCTTCGCGCGCAGCAATGGGATTTCTTCATTGGTTGCTAAGATCACCTTTCTGAGCTATACACTCAGAGGATAGGGTTTCTACACCTTTTCAGTGGTAAGCCGATAGCAGTACTCCTTACCATTTGACCTCGAAACTCGTTCTTACTTACCAGAGTTCTCCAAGAGTACATTACTGCATGAGGCTCCAGAGATATAAGTAATACAGAGCAAGAGATAAGGTAAACTGCCGGGAGTTGCAATAGCCCGTGTCGCCCTAAAACTATATTATGTTATTATTTAATTATTAAAAGTTAGGGGGATTTTCCTGCCCTTTAATAGTTCCAAAGCGAAAAGGTTTCTCGTATCATATGATTACTGATATAGTGTATTCGCTTTAATCCAAAACCCATCTGCCAGAAAAAAATTTAGGAAAATGTAAAATTGACTATATTAACATATTATAATCCAAGTTCAATTTCTTTAAGTTAAATATGCAAATCCAAAAAGAAACTAAATCAAAGCGAACATATTGTTCGCTACTCATGCCATTTATAGTTACCAGTTAGAATTAATTATCTATTTTATTATACTTTTATATAAATAATACTAAACAAGAGATTGCTAAAGAAATACAACTATTTACCATGAGGCACGTGCTACGCACGACACGTCAAGAGGGAGTCGCTTCGCTCGCTACCGATGAAACCGAGCCAAAAAAAAAACATCATGATGACAACTCTGTCTTGAGAACCTCTGACAGGCGTAAACCTGCGTATTCTATTTTTAAAAATATAATAATAATGAATATGATAAAAATGTCAAAGTTAAAATAAAGTATTATATATATATACACAACTTTTCATTAATTAAGAATATAGGAAATCAAAATGGTTGACCGAGACCGTAATGGCGATAAAGGAATCTTAAGTGTTCAAAAATATGGTGACTCCACATAATATCAAACACAAATCGAAACAACAGGAACGGAAAACGGGCTTTTTTAATAAATTAAATATGTAAAGAATGAAAAGGAAGAATACGTAGCCGAGAAATTTATTGAGTGCAACTCCTCCAATAAATTTTTATCTAAATTTATATTTATCAAAATATAATTAATTAATATGTTATATATTTTCATTCTTTCCAAAAAAATTTTAAAAAATGGGACTCATTAAATTTAGGTTAAAAATAATTTTTGTAGTATGCAACAGTTCTGATCACAAGAGTCATCATATCAAAAGAGCTTCTCATCCTGAATACCGAAAAGCAAATCCAGAACATTCAGTGGAAGTTCCTGCAAGCCGTTACAAGCCAAATGATGAAGTAATACCGAGGTATTTTCAGATTTTTTTTTTGTATTTCACCCGTAATATTGGGGCCAATTTGTAATAAAAGTGAATCAGATAGATGGATATATAGTTAGTGAATTGATAAGTCTAAATGGAAAGTTCAGGACAGCAAAGATCGCTATCCCTTCCCCCTCATTTTCATATGACCTAAGAAAAAGAAATTGGAAAATTGAAATTCTACCTTTACTAACCTCGTAACGCTCATATAATGGAAAGGAAGAGAAAAACAACGACCCTAAGATAGAAAGAGAGACATTAAAAAATAGTGATTAAAAAAATATTCAAATAAAAAATAAGTTGATAAGACTATCTATGTATAAGAACTTTATTCCAATTAGTCGTATCCTAAAACAGTAGAGGAGGTCGAGGTGGGTGACATCTCACCGAAAAGATCCACCTTAAATAGAGAGGCTATTAGAGTGTTGAGATTTAAAGCCTTTCGCCAGAGAAATAGAGCTCTAGGACTCAACTTAGTACAAATGAAACGGGCACGATAAGTGCCTGGTACTCAGACTCATATTCATTTAACTTCTGAGCAATTGGAGCAGGTAAGAGTTGGCATCAGAATAGATAACATATTTATTATCTTATTTGTAATCACTGCATGTAAAAAGAGAGCATTTGTTGATTGAAGTTAAAAATATGCAGCAAATGACACTTGAAGAAATATCATTTTATGTACATAAGATAATTACCAACCTAATTTTTTGGTGATAAAAGTCATAAATTTCGTGATACATTGGTATAGACTACTGCAATCGAATTCTGTTAGCTATCGTTACGGTTGGTTTGGTGAGTACCAATCCCAAACTGAGATTCCAGTGAGTGTATAATTAGATTATGTCCTCAAGGAATGGTTCTCCCGAGAGGATATAGGCATTTCTCCGGATAGAACCTAAACCCCGATTGGTGATGCGGAACGGGCTTGAGCAAAGATTTCAGATACAGGTGGCACAAAGCCAGTGGGGGGAATAGCAAGAGCTCAGTTCAAAAAGTGTATGAAGAATATTAAACCCGAAGAATGTACTTGTAAAAAAACTAGGTTAAAATTTCCACAAATAGATTCAACTGGTGTGAATGATAGAGAGGTGCCATTTCTGTTACATGGCCCAAGTAGATTAGATTGAAGATTTGTTAAAGGCCACCATGGCCTAGACTAAATATCAAATAGGATAGGTACTTTAAAGACTCGTTTACTACCTCAAACAAGGGATTGGTTGTGCGATAGACCTTGGATTTTTTTCAACAGGACTCCGCTTCTCTCTCTCTTTCTCTCTCTTTCTCTCTCTCTCTCTAAATTTATAAGAATAGATAATATAATAATATATTAATATATTAAATATATTATATAAATATTTTAAATTTATTATTAAAATAAAAGAATTGAAAAAATAATATAGATTATTTATAGTAATTATAATATATAAGATATATATATTATCGAGATATATATAATACATATATATAGAATATAGATATAAATATAAGAATATATAGTATAAAATATAAAATAAAAAAATATAATATATTAATATATAATTTATAAGAAAATGCAAACAGCTATTATATATATATGACCCTAAGGTACTTAATTTAAAGAAATAGATAATAAAAGATTATTTGAGTTAAAAATATATATAAAAAAGTAAATCAAATTAAGAGTGTCAAGCAGCAGGAGCCTGTGTCGAATTAAACCTGGTTAGTTAAATAACTATTGACGATGAAAAATGAACCGAAAGCAAGTAATGGTGAGATGGTTTAACATATTTTACGCATGTATGTAATGTAATAAAAAGGATAAACAAAACCAGATGATGAAGTATGACAACTGTAATGATGAACAAAAACAAGGGAGGAATCAGTTATATTATCAAATTTATCACACCGTAATCTCAAATCACTTAAAGATTATATATATAATTTAAAGATAAAAGAAATATAAGTTAAATAACAAAATAACCCATAAGATAGTTATATATATAAGTAAAGAAGGAATAAGAAATAATAAGAATAAGAATATAAAGTATAATAATGAAAATAATAAGAATAAATTTAAGAATATGAAAGTTATAATAATATTTAATAGAAAGTTATCATAACCTTATATAAATATAGATTATATAATATATATATATATTATATATAATAGTATATAATAATAAAAAAATTGTATAAAGAAGAAATGAATGAATTATAAAGAGGTAAATAAAAATAATTATGCAGTTGAAAAGAAGTTAGATAAATAAGTAAAGTAAAAGTAAAAAGTAGTATAATATAAAAAATATAAATAAATTATATATAATAGGTAAATAATAGTGAAATATATATATAAGAAAGTTAAGTATGATATAATAATAATGATATAAAAGTAATTTTAAAAGAAGAAGTAAACCCATAAACCTAATAAAGGTAAAGAATAATTAAATGAAGAAAAAAATATATAAATGTATAAAATAATAAAGTATTAAAGATAAGTATAAGTTATATAAGGTATATTATACGTTAAAATAAAATTTATTATAGGTTACTCTCCAAGCTAATATTGCAACAAATCTTAATAAAAGTGAAGAATGTAAAAATTATAAAGGAGAATTTACTAAATTTTAGCCAAGCAATGATAAACAGATTTTATAACTCTAATGGAAGAATCAGAGAAGAGGACGAAACAAAAGCCTCCACTATTTGATTACGATGGAGATAACGAAATGTTACTCAGTTATTTAGTAAGTAAGGAGGAATAAGTTGAGTAATAATAGTCAAAGTAATAACTTAATAGCAAGACTCTGACATTTGAATGGATATCAAAGATTTATATCTAAAAAGCAATCATTTTAAATATTAAAAGAATGGATGTTAACGTGTCAATACTTTCTTCACCCCATTACGCTAAACTTGTTTGCAATAAAAGTGGAAATAAGAGAATTTTATGCCCCAGCCGAGTAATGAGCATTTTAAGAAGGCAAATTCTGTGTGAGAAAAAAGGATCGATCTGCTCTGAACATTGGCAAATAATAATAATGGTTAAAACTTGGAGCCTGATGAGCGACGTGAGAACAGCATGAGTGATAATGAGACTCGCACACATAGAACGGAGAGCAAGTTCATAGAATGATTATGAATGTATAATGTATACTACGGATGATTATACTACGGGATAAAGATACGACTGATGGAGAAAGATAGTTATAAGGTAGGTATAAGTGGTATAAAGGGTAAATAATTAATTTAATATATTATAATTAGTGATGGGACGGATTATATATAATGATTATATAATATATATAATATAGAAAGTAGGTATGGATGAAAAAACAGTAGTAATATATTTCTGAAAATATATAAGGTAGATAGTTATGATAGTAGAGTTAAGATATATAGAGTATGTATAATTATTATATAAGTGATGTAGAAAGTATATATAATAGTAGTATACCCGAAGTATAATTATGTAATAGTATATAATGTAGGTAATATTATAATTATAAAAGTTAATATAAGGAGGAGATATGAGGTAAGACCGAGCAATACATTTCAAACTAATGTAAGTATAATGATAGAGATAAATATTATATATTAGTTTATTATTGAATTATATATATATATAATAATTATTATAAATAGATTAAATATATAATTAAATAGTTAAAATATATATATTGATGAGATTATTACTTATTGCTGTTTATTACCGATATATATGATTATTTATAATAGTAAATAAATGAGTCTTATAATAATTAATTTATTATTATTAAGTTAAAAGTTATTTATAAGTTAGTTAATTATATATAGTATATATATAGATAGAGTAATATTATTATGAATATATATATATTATAGTTAATATTATATTATATTATATAATTTATATTAATTATAATTATTAATTCTAATATATATATATAATTTTATAATAATTTATTGATATTATATATTATTATATATTATCATACATTTATAATATTTACGATATTCATTTAATTAGATAATTTAAGTATTTGATTAAAAGGAAGTTTAATATATATAACTATATTAAATATTTATAATTAATATAATTCGATTAATTAATATTATTGTATATATATATTAATTTAATATTATTAGATATTATATTATTATATTAATTATAAGTATATTAAATATTATTATATTTTATTATATATAGATTGTTACTTAATTATGTTTCACTAGATAATTATATTATATATATTTTATATATAATTATTATTAATATTAATAAATTATTATATATTATTAATATATATATTTATAATATAATTTATTAAATATTATAATTAATATAATGTATTATAATATTAATATATTAAATTGAATATATCTGACTCCTATAAAATATATTCATATTGAATATTATCTAACTATTATACATTATATTCAAATATGATTAATCATAAGATTATTATTACAAATTCTTTATTATTTAGAATAGTATATAGCTATTATATTATTTAATTATATTATTGATATATTAATTATTATTTATAATTATTTAATATATTAGTTATATATTAATTTATATAATTAATATTATTTATTATTATTATTATTATTATTATATTATTTTATTATTATATATTATAATTATATTAGATTAATTAAATTATTGTTATTTATTTATTTAATTATTTTTATTTATATATCAGTGGCGAATATTATATATAGTATATTATATTATATTATAAGTAGTCAGTATATATAGTATATAGATAGTTATAGTAGCAGTTAGTGTTATTAAGGTATTATGTAATACATACTAGGTATTTTATAAACCTACAAATTGACTTGAACTTCTGTAAAACAAGTGCAAAATTATATCGTGATCATATTCTATAATTAACTATTTAATGTTTACAATAGAACGTTAATCATTAAGGGGATGATAAATAAAATTGACTAATTGACGTAATGTATATATATAATATAATAGATTGATGGATAATAATACTGATTATCTTATAATACTTATCGATGTGCATTATAATGTAATCTCGACCATACAGAGCTTAGAATGAATAATTAATAAATATAAATTTCATAAATATATATTAAATTTAAAATAATTTTAAAGTTCAAACTCACGTGGAGAATTAAAGGTAGTCAGTTTACAATACCATGAAGTATTAGAAGCAAGAATAATAAAAAAGAAGAAAAGAAGGTAGAAGTAAAAAGAAAGGAAAGAAAGTATGCGCAGAAGATATATATATTATATAACTTTCTATTTTATATTTTTATGTATTTTAATATATATATGATATTATTATATGTATAATTATATATATATATAAGGGTGATATATAATGAGGAAAGGAGATAATAATGATAATAAAACGATGGTAAGAATATATATATAGAGTAATAATAAGTGAAGATCCGTAATATATGATTGATAATAATAGAGAGAAGGGCAGTGACGATATATATAGTAGGGAAGGGTAGGTATTAACATGATGAATAAAGAGGATAGTATAGAGAGTATAAGTGATGTGAGCACCGCTGGGTTACGAGTATCGTGTATTGTGTAAAAAGTCAGAAGAGTGAGAGATGTCTGCTACCGAAGAAGGGTAAAACTTTATTTCTTTAATATTATTGATCGTAAAGTGGTAGATTTATATAGTGTCGTTAGAGTGTAAAAGTACCGCCAAATGCCACATTTTCTATGAAGCCACTTTGTATACTCGGTTTTAAGAGAACATGATACGAGCCAGATGAGTAGTAAAAGAGGTAGGTGTTACAAATAAAACAAAAGCTAATAGGAAAGCAGGGAGTTAATACAAGAGAAGGTGTCAACCACGAATTTAATCAAGGTTTGACAACCAGCAACAACAAAATGGAAAGTCTATGAGTTAGAACGGTTAAAAGTTAAAGCACATAAAACTGACCTAAAGTTTTCTTTAGATATATAAATTAAAAATATTAAAAGGAAAAGTATTAATTTAAATAAAATGTATTTATATGTAAATAAAATTATTTGTTAAAAATAAAACACATTTTAAGAGTTTAAAAAATAAATAAAAATATTCATGTAGAGAAAAGTAAAGTATTTGTATTAAGCTAAATACGTATTATAGGTAAAACAAAATAGTTTATAATTATAAAAATGTAAAAGGTATTTATTCTTAGAAGAAGAATAATAAGACGATGGGAATGCAGCAATAGAATGGGCAATCAAGCAGTTTTAGTAACTTTCCCCGTAAAAATAAAATAATTATGAATTTTTGAAAAAATTATAAAAATAACAAGATTATTTAAATAAATTAAATTGTAGGAATTATCTTGAATACCAAGCTAACATGTGCTCATCAAAGTATGAGAGTTTAAAATTGTTAGTACAAAGTCTGGTAGATAGTGTGAGGGTTTACAGGCAGGCAATGATCTGCAATTCCGATCTGATAGATTGGTGTAGGTGTTATGTTGAAAGGCACTAGAGACGAAAACACATTCGAAAAGGATGTTATGAAATGATTATGATTATATGAATAAGATAGTATATATATAAATATATATACTATAAATTAACAGGTATTAATAGTAATTAGATACTTACCGGTATAGGAGATAATATATAGTTACCCGTAAAAAGATACAATAAAGTACCCGTATTATAAAAACGCGAGACGCGGGTTGGCGTATTATCATCCATAAGTGAGAATAGTAGAAGGAATAATATAAAGAAAAAGTTTCTATAAAAAACCGAAAATCTTTGTTCAGTATCAAGATTTGTTTGATGTTGTAATGAAAATTTAATAAGGATATTAATTAAAATAAAATACACCTCTTTTTATTTTCATTAGTTAGAATACTTATATATCATGGTACTTCAGGAATAGATTAAGTTAATAATAGGAATTGGAAATATGATAGTAAGTAAAAAAAATTTAACAGAAAAGTATCATAAAAGTAGACAAATAGAGGAAAATTATAAATAAGGTAGACGATATGATTAGAAGAGATATAAAGGTAGTAAGGGAGAGGGATTTCTCATTTATTAATAGTTAATAAAGAGGAGTTAGGTAAGAGAAGGATATATAATGGGACGAATAGCGGGAAACTAATTTCAGTATGAAAAATTGTAAGGTATTTAACATTAGCATTTCAAATAAAAAATAATAAGTATAAGAAAGCATAAAAGTAGCATAATATAAGTAGCAAAAATAATTAAAATGTGGCACACTCAAGGGCATATCCGCTATTTAAGGAAGATGATGAAAACTATATGATATTACCTGGTCATCGCTTGCACATACACACCAAGGTCACTTTCCTCTGTCTAAATACGCGTTAAATTAAGCTGACCCAAATACACGATTTGTAAAACAAATCGATTAATGACGGGACTTATGACAATTCGCGGTGAGGAAAAAAGATGCGTGAAAAGTTGAGTGGGCTAAGCGCGTGAAAAATGCGGATTAATGCTAGAGAATTTTCAGGAAGAAATGAATATAACCCTACTTCGGACAAAGGAGAGCGTTCGTTTAAATATGTTAAATAAGAAAATACGTCAATTACGAATTTGACTATTATATGTAAGAAGAGAAAGTAGTTGAAAGCGCCTTTGTACTTTTATATGATTGTGGCGAGTCTTTGTTCACCTGTCAATCGTGTGGTATATGCTACTTTACTACTGATGTTGATGATCATGGTGATACTGTTGATGATTATTTTGATAATAATAATAATAATAATAATATAATAATATATAATATAGGTATAAATAAAATATGATAATAATATATAATGAGAGATAATAATAATAATATGAGAATAAAATTTAATAAAGATGAAATATGTAGAAAAAGAATATAAATAAAATATGATAATAATAATAGATATATAATAAAATTAATAATAATAATAAATAAT
>JABUQX010127094.1:0-20255 GCA_015478945.1 Trachelipus rathkii | reverse complement strand
GGGATTAGTTTAATGACCATTCTAAGATTAAATAAAATCTATGATAAAACAATGATAGGAGAAAGTGGAGGACAGTGAAATTATTATTTGTTTAAACTTAATTTATGTAACTGCTATTAGACGCTATATATATATATCTCTGAGTATATAGGGCCATTGCACACAAATAATACCCTCCCTCCCCACTCCCTATAAGTACTGGTTTCTTATATAAATCATTGTTACTTTCTATAATTAAGACTTATGTCCATACACTATCAATTATTATCCAAGAAATCATAGATTATTTTACTTTCCCTCATATGTGATGTCGGTAATTTAGGGTTGCTTGATGAATTTTACATAGGTAATTGTATAAATAAAATTGAATATATAATAAATTTTCAAAAATTCATTAATAAGGGGTTTAATTATTTGGCTACTTATAATTGCGCCGGAATGCTCTTTTTTGATCTAGGTTACTCTATTAGTGTATGTCAGTTATTTGAGTCATTTATGTGTGGAATGCTTGATTTTTGATTATGTTATGGCGGTAATATATCTCCCAGAATTGATCATTTAATATAATGCCACCACTTCCTTTGCGATGTGCGATTAGCGCGGTTCAACTGGGAATATATATATTATAGGAAGCCTATGGTTACTTGTCCGCAAATTACCAGGGCAGTGCACGTACAGTGGGCCTGATGGCGTCGGGTCTATTGGGCAATTAAATAATACATTATGCGCCAAAACCTTTCGAAGGAGTGATTTTCTGGAGAAAATCAGTAAGGAAGTGTAAAATACTAAGCAAATTCCTAAATTTCTTACCCGGATGAAATCGGATAATAGCCGATTGCCGTCGGTCCACCATGAGCGGGTCTTATATGCAAAGTGTAAATCACGGGTATCGGTTCCGAGCGTCATTTTGGCTAACCGTACGCGATCCGATTTTTTGTACGTAATACATCAGGAACAGTATGTCAGGATACCCTTACTCCGCCGTGTCCTTAAGGATTAATAAATTAACTCCACGGTGATTCAGACACTATTTTTGTAACGCGAGATAAGTATCTGTTACGGGTATCGGTAAAAATTGTGGTAAATATACACAACCTCCTCCTATAATTCCAAGCAGCAAACAAGCAATTTGCCACACATTCTCTTTAAATAGTTATATTGTTTTCTCTGTAGAAATAGATCCTAATAACAGTATATAGGTAGGTAAGTATTACATAAGTACTTATTATGTATTATATTTAATTCCATATTAAGGTATTTGAGCTAAATATTCAATCTCCAATAACTAATTATAGTTTTATTATACCCGAAAATGTTATAAGCATATAATAACAATGTAACACTTCGTATATAAAATATATGATAAGAAATATATACGAGCAAGAAGATTTACAGAGATTACTTGTTGAGTTAGCGCAAGAAATATTTATAGCTAAGTGCTAACTATACCAGATATTTAAGTGAAAACATTAAACTTCCAAGTCATTACCTACAATTTCATGATGAATAATAATTATATATCCTTACTACATACATTGATAAAGAACACATTAATATAATAGATTTTTTATAGTTGAAATTTTAAAATGTGGCAAGATAAAAATATAATTAAAAATGTTGATAGCTGTAAAGAATACTATTAATCTAGTATCTTATTTTATCACAGATTTTTTGCTGATATTAAATATTTTATTTATAACATTCTATTATAATTTGCATGGTTACTGTTATTGTTGTTTATAACGAGTCAATGAAATTTAGGTTATTATTTATACCCTAAGAATGCTCATTCTGTCTTTTCGTTGAATATTAATTGCAGTATAATTTGCTCTATCACTTGTATGCCAACTATATAGGTATAAAATATCAACAGGTTTATTTGCAGAAACAGCTTATTTAGACACTAGATAATAAATAAACAAAGGTGCAAGGAATAGAAACATAATTTCATGAACTAGTATATCCTCGTTATTAAGTATAATAAAAGATTTATCCTATAGGGAGATACTACTACTTAGTTTATCAATAAAACTGAGCTAAAATTGTGAATATTATTATAAAACTTAAGGTGCTTATAATCATGGCTTAACCGCGAGTATGTGAGGTTAGGTTTGTCATTACCAAGATATCTAAAGGCGTTATATTTTTCATGACCCAATGAGATGGTTTTTTATCTTTAGGACTAAATAATAACAATAACTATTTTCTATTTATGATATAGACATCAGAATACTGGGAGATAATAGAATATATACTTAAATTAATTTAAATTAATAAATCTACATATATACAAAATACATAATATAGATATACCTCTATATGCACAAAAATTAAAGGGATGTCATTCTTGTACTTAACAGAATTCTAAAGCTTTAAACTTAGGTACCTCCATTATGTTTTCACCACTTAAAAGGTATATTATCTAATTATAACTAAAGCAACAGCTCAATACTATTTGTACCTTAGATGAAATATTCTGGTACCTTTTTTAAACTAAGCACTGCTTTATAACAAAGAAGCATATCCTTTTATACTTTATTAAGTTATTGGGGCAGCTAAAATCATTATTTAGGAGTTTAACTAATATATCTATTAATAATTATGGAAAATATATATTATATATATCATTTACATACGTCAACGTTCCCGCCTTCTGACCCCCAAGTGACAGCGCCCAGACCGAAAAGTCCTAGCAAACATTCTGCTCCGCAATTATAAGAAGAACATTTTATAAACCACTATACATCTGAAACCTTTCAAAAATCTTGCCAATTATATAAGTGTATTAGTTCATTTTTGAATCTCTTCGAGTTGATGTGTGGGGTTCCTATAGTAATACTTCTATTATTTCTTTCTCATGGATCTCTAATACCTTTTTTTTTTTTTTGTCGGGGGGGGGGGGTGGGAAATTTGTAAATATATTTTTATAAAAAAATTTTTTGCTGATAGATATTTTATGAGGCCTTTTATTGTAATGAACAAAGCTGCCAAGATTCTGCCAATTAGGTTACTAAAGTAGCCAAACAATTGTTATTTATTTCTATGTAAATGTCCAGCAAGATATTCGCAGTTTTACCAATTATTGCATAAAATAACATAATATGAAATTATCGTACTTTCTATCCGTATTGGCTCAATCCCTCTCTTTTTACAGTTTTATGCTTCAAAATCATGTATTCTGGCTTTAATATGAAATTCGTTTCGCGCGCGCCATTACTCCTCTCATATAATAATTACGTGCTATACCTAATATTAATATAATAAGAACTTATTATAATAGAATTTATATACTGTGAAAATTATACATAATAATAGTATAGAGTACTTAATTATATACATATATATTAATATATATAATTTACTTACTATTATATATATATATTGTATATATATATAGTTGATATAATATATATACATAATAGTATAATAATATAAATATAATAATAATATATACTATATATAATATATATATAACTATATACCTAATATATATACGTAATTATACTATAGTATATATATATATGATGATAAATTTATATATCAATATATATAGTAGTTATATCTCTATATACTAATATATATATTTCTTTTTCTTTTAACTTATCATCTTATTTTGTCATTGGGGTGAGGTGCGCCAACAATCACCACTGGAAACTCCAAAAAAAGATTTTTTATCAGTAGAACAGAACAATGACGAATTTCGAAAGGAAATCCCCCCCCCCGCGCTCGATTCCTTTTATATCAAGATGCGAAGGACCCCCCCCTGTGGTCTCGTGATAGTGTATGGGTTTCTTCCCCTGGACCGTTAGAACCTTATCATTGAAACTCCGCCTTTCACTCTTAAATTATGGCCATGTTTCTTACTCGCCTCTCTTTAAACTTCGCCTATCTCCTATTCCTCAGACATATCCTTTTTACTGGACTTCAATCCACTTTTTTTCGGTCTCCTAGCCGGTCCACTACCAAGGCACTCACCACTATACATCGGCTTAACTAACTTGACTCATCCAACCTTTCCATATGAAACCCAACCATCTTAATTACCGCACTCGTTTATACTTTCCCCATTGACAGCTTTTTTACATGGCCACACAGCTCTATCTTACACGTTCGTTCCCTCCTTTTATCAATATTTTTTTTTCAAACTTGACACGCCCCAAAGATTGTCCATTCAACAAGGGAATTGAAATTTTTTTACAACCCTTTAAATTGTATACCTTCTTATTCCAACTATTAGTTTCATTAATATACATTAACCCCGGGTAACAACACAACCTTATGAGGATTCTAGTGAGTGACCAGTGAGTGAGGGTGTATTAATTTTTGCTCTCCAATTTTACTAATAATATATAATTTATGTGTGTCCGAAAAGATGAATTTAGTAAAAGATTAAAAACTAGTGTTGTGTATCTAATTACTACTTACTGTTGTGTACTTATCTAATTACAGTCATTTACAATTGTTATATTAATTTTTTGATAGTATTTAGAGAATTTGATAGGCTAACCCTAGGCTAAAATAGGTAAGAGATTTACTGTTTTCTGGGTGGAGGTTTATTTGGATTCTTCAAATATAGACTTTCTTGTATATAAAATTTACAGTCTTTATTAATTGTTACTTTAATTTAGTGATAATTTGAATTAAATTAGGTTTTCCAGTCACAGACTACCAGTTTAAGCCTTACCTTATAAACTTTGTATATATCTCTGCTAGGGCTAAGCTAAATTTAAGCTGTGTTATCAATTATTTAATCATATTTTCTTTAAGACATTAATATTATTTTATCTTTATAGACCAAATAATATTTAAATTGTAGTTGGTAAAATAATAGGTTACAGGTTAGTAGCTAATACATAATTTAAAGTATTGTGTTGACTTTCTGTGTGATAAAACTAGTGGGACTGTGAGAAGATGTGAAATAGTGTGTTAGTAAGCTGCCCATGTTTGGTGTTTATGAATGTCAGAGGAATGTGTTGGTTTAAGGAAGGAGATTTGCAAGGACTGAGTGAAAATATGAATGAATTGAAAGAAGTTGGTTGTGTTGAGAAAGGAGGGGAAGTTTAGGAAAAAGGTTTAGTAAGGATGTCGACGGTGAGCCGAGGAAGCGGACCTAGTGGGTTAAAGACAGAAAAGTGATCACTAGGCTGGAAGATAGAGAGGGGAAAAGGATAAAGTAAGTTGATAATATGTCTGCAGATGAATATAAACTTTGTAAAGCAATAGATAATAATAATTTAAAGATTTGAGGATCTCGAAAGTCAGTCAGCCTGTGACCTGCAGTAACCGGTTCGACTTGTCTTCAAGATGGGGAGGGATCAGAGAGTGCCAATAGGTAATGTAGTTTTTCGAATGGCAAGGACTTGAAACATTGGTAATTTGGAGACTCTTATTGACCACAGATATTCCTAGCCAGCGAAGCGTGTTTTCAAAAAGAATAAAAAAGAAAACGATTTGAGAGTATTGTTACCAGCCAGAGTTGAGTGATATCGTCGGAATTAGGAAGATAGAGAGATTGATGCTACAGAAGGATGGTGATTTCAGAAGTGTCGATTGGTACACTTGGAGTACAAATGCAGTATAGGACATAGAAGGTCCAGAAGAATAATAGCAGATTATAGGAAGATTGATTCAGAAGATGAAAAGCTAGTGGAGACGGTGCATGATTTCTGGGATTTACCTAGTTAGGTGCAGGTCAGGAATGGGGAGTAGGGGCTTAGGTGTAAATGAAAGGGTTTAAAAGCAAATTATGTTTTTCAGAAAATATTAGGTTTTTGGATTTGTGGAACGAATTTCTGGATAAAGATCTTTTTTGCAGCAGATGGAGTTTCACTTGAGTCGCTAAAGGTGTTGGGCTTTTCGAATACCAGTGGAGACCTTGGTTAGCAAAAAAAACTTAGGTAAAGTTGGGTGGTGGGATAAATCTAATACAAATAATAGCATGGAACTATAATAGGAGGAGGAATGACAACATAAAGCTAGTATTGCTTACAGGTTCATAAATTATATGATGATTGATAAACTAAAAATAACACACTTTACGACTACTTCAACATGCTTATCTACACATAATGTCATTCAGCTCTTAGAATAAAAAACAGATCGAGCGGATTAGTCGGCATTTTTCATACCATAATAGGAATCTAGGACATTAACTTTGCATAACTGGCAGGCACTGGGTCCACGATGAAGAATCTATACTGAGACTCCTTTCAGGAATACTGAAATAGACGGATATTTCACTTTATTATTACCAGCGGTAGAGGCAAAAGTAAGGGTGGTGGCACTGTGGCCTTTTATGTTTAAATCAAGCTAATATTCTCAATCTGTTCATTTAATGAAATCTGACTCTCTAACAATGAATCCATGGATATTGGTGAAATACGGTGTGGGTAGATATTCCTCCTACTATTTACAACCTAAAATCAATTAGGGCAATATAGGAGGCATTTTATAGACCTCACGGTTCCAGATGAATCAAGAATTAGAACGTCGGGAAATTGCTGAAGGAAAAATAGAGACCGCCATAGCCACAGTAAAGAAAAAGACGGTATAGTCATAATGGGTGATTTTAATTTTCCGGACATTCATTGGGATTTCCAGACCAATTGGACCATAGTAGTTCTGCATTTCATAAAATTGTATATAGATAACTTTTTGACCCAGATGCTTCAAGAACCCACAAGATACGCATGCACTACTAGACTAATATGTTAACTAACGATGAAAGCTATGGTGGATGAAGTTAGGAGTTTCTAGGAGAATCGTTAGGCAACTATAGTGACCATCATATAATTCAGAATTTAATATGATGTAATATCTGGTGCCGCAAATTGCAAGTAATAAAGGAAAAAGAATCTTAGATTTCCGATAATGGGATTTACCAAATTTCGAGACATGCTTAGTACAACCTAACGGGATAAAGAGTTTAAAGCAACCAATAACTGTTCAATCCTTGTGGGAACTATTTTAAGCAAACTTTAACGAATATTCAGTATCAGTATGATTTTAAAGATAACCCATACATAGGTGCGTGGCAAACGAAGAAAAACCTTGTTGGTGGAAATTATAGGAGAGAGTAGAGAGAAAATAATGAAAAGCGTAGATGTTGTTATAATATTCAAAGGTAGTAAGGGAGGGAAAGCGTTGTTAGAAAAATTATCAATGGAAAAAATAGAAATGAACTTATTAACCAGTCAATAAGAAAGGCAAAAGAGAGAGGCCAGAAATAATTAGCAAGCGAATAGTAATAAGGGAATCTGAACGAAGTTATGTTTTAGCTCTTTAATAAATTTAAAAGTTAAGAATTAGAACGATTGGTCCGAGTGTTAAATTGATGTAAAAATTTTAGTGAGTTCCCCAGATAAGGAAAATGTGTCAACATTTTCACATAGCTTAATTTTTGGCTTCAGTTTTACAAGCGGAAAGATTAGATTAAATCAGCTATTGAGTGTGAGAGACTATAGTTCTTGTATGCATGTAACAAAACTTACTTAGAAGAATATTGAATTTTTTGATGTAAAAGATATAAAAAACGTTTATTAGATCATTTTTTGACCCAACTAAAGCTGCAGGCCTGATTGGTATATATGGTAGAATTCTCAAGGAGGGTAGTCCCAGCATTGCAAAGGCACTGATTTGATTTTTAAGCGATCTATGACATTTTCGTGAGGTACCAGATGACTGGAAAATGGCATATGTTGTGGCTATTTATAAGAAAGTTAGTAAGAAGGATTTGGGAAAATTATAGGGCCAGTTAGAGACACATTCAACATCTCAGCTCGAGCTGTATTAGGATAGTTGAAGAGATATAAGATTAACTCAGTAGAAGGTACAACATATTCAGACAATGAATTGACTCAGCGAAGAATCTATACAGGAGTGGCAATTAGATTGATACTGTATTCCCTCAGCATCGGGTTTTTTAGATTAGAGGCTTTCACAGAAATTAATGGATTTGTGGAGGAAGAAATACGGTCATCAGGACAAACCTATTAGAATTATGGAATACGAGTACTGACTGTATCGACCGAGGAGATCCAGTTCTGTATTTGTATTATTAGGACGTTAGTAGAAGACTTGATAAGGATCCACCACATTAAGGCTGGATGGAAATCCTGAAAGTTTATTGCAATGTGTATAGGTTGGGCAAGTTGGTACATGGGTCTGGAATAAAAGAGTGGTGCGATAATAGAAAACAGTGTGTACAATCTTAAAGGGGAATAAATCATTCATTGGGAATATAGTGAAGAGTGGGCGTCCCACAGTGCGGTTCAGTGCTGGGGCCTCTATTGTCATACAATATATAAGTGATATAGGACCAAGGACTAATCAGAAGGTCAAATGTTTGTAGCAGATGATACAAAGTGGCACCTCTATATCGTGCAAAGATATCTCTCAGCGGAGATCTAATGGAGTGGTTTTGAAACGGATATTCAAAATGATCTTGATAAAACTTTGGGTGGGCAGATAAAGTTAGCCGCCAACTACTTCTAGGAAAGTGATGTAAATATGCATAAATAGAAAAGTAGTAGACAGGTATGCTTACACCTTCAGGTTACTGTAAGTAGAATCTTAAAATTATCGATTGTGAATTTATTCTTGTGGATTGCTTGAGTCTGTAATTTGATACAGTAAAAAAGAACTTTTATAGAGGTTTTGATTTGAATTATTAACTTATATAACCTCTCCTCTCTAGTAATAATTTTTGAAAGTAGCATCTCGTTAATCAATGGTGTGTGATATTGTCATAGAAATAAATTATAATGCTTATACAAAGAATACTCGTGTGCCAATAGATATCGACCCTTGAAATGCTTGTGATTAATACAAGCTCCTTTAATAGTGAGGAAGATAATAAAGTAAACTGAATACTGTTATTTTATCCAATATATCACTGAGGCTTTTTAGTGGTCCTCACCCGCCCGTGAACGAAAGAGCCTGACTGTGCAGATTAACGGCGTCACTTTGTGCACAAGTTCTGGCGTACTACCTCCTCATTTAATTTAAAGTGATAAAAGACTTTAGATATATATTTATAGCTCAGAGGTAGAGAGTGGCAAACGAGTAACTAAAAGGCATAATCAAGGATTTAATTTTCTAGGGTATATTTAGATGAGGTATAGAGCTATGAGTGAAGAGGTACTGTAGATAGATAGTTTATGAAATGTTTTCTGATAGGAATAGGTCTCCGAATATTTTCATCATGAAGGGTAACATATTAGATATACATAAGTCTATACAAAATATTATACAATTCAAATATAAGCATATTTACAGAGTGTAATAATCCATAATTATATAAATTTTCATAGTATTATATATAGAACTATATATATTAATGGAACAAGGTGACCCAGGGTGAGCATATAATAATAAAAAAATTTTTTAAGATAGAAAGTGTGCATGCCATTTAGATATAAGAAAGCATGCTATACAGTAATAGGGTTGTTTAAATTTATTTAGGTCAATATGTATACATCTGTGCCAGAGGAGTGAGTTGATTGAGTAGTGACTTCGATATGGCAAACTATATTTAAAAAAGGGTTATAGTATTCTGAGTTTTAATTGGAATAATGGGTTTGAGGAATCATATATAATATATTTTGATCAGACAAAGCCAAATTGGCGGGTGTTATTTTATAGTGATATAGTTAATAGTTTATAGATGCATGTGTGACCATTAATACTATAGTTATTTAAATTGCATTATCACGTGTGGATAGGATTTGTATGGATATTACAATATAATTCTTATTATATTAATGACATTTATGAGTGATTTTGACTAAGTACCTAGTTACATAATACTTTGTCATGTTTGCTACATAATAACCATTATTGGCAAGTCCTAGGCGTGCTTTGTGGATTTGCATGAGCATGTTTAGTGATTGGTTCTATTAGCTTGACTGGGACAGTTGCTATAGGCCCATGTGACTTCTTACTATCTGTATTTTTAATGTTCTAATATTCAAACGTTAAATCACAAGACCAACACTAAAATAATATTCCATACCTGCAATAAAAAAATCCATATATCACGATCAACCACCACCAACCTACAATGCCATCTGTAAACAAAACAACAAAGTTCCTAGCCCAAAAAAACTAATCCAATATTATGTGACATTTTTCAAAAATTAGTCTCAAACCCCACTAAAATGTAAATAATTAAACTGCTTAAAAACAAACTAAGAAGACCTCCTAATAACTCCCTTAGAAGTATTCGACATTATTAAAAACCTTAAGAACTCACAAGCACTAGGACTCAATCATATATATTCAATATTCACCACATACACCTAGGAACCAATACTATTGCACAAATATTTAATGTTGGATAGCAAACCAACACTCTATCACCTTTAAGGAAGCATGCACATATAATACCAATATTAAAGCCAAACAATCAACTTAATAGCCCAACTTCGTACAGACCTAGGCCTATGCTTCGTTATTTCCGTTTTCTGTTTAGAAGGAAACCTAACTAATTTAAAAAAAATTAATCACTGTGGTTCTAATTGAACTTGAAAGATAAAAGCTTCATCATAAAATTAAGGATATGGGCAATAAGCTAACGATTTTTTTTTTATTTTTTTTAACGAATTTACTAGTCTAACATGATTCACCACAAACCAAGCAAAATATATTTTGCCTTTCCATTAAACCACTTCATACATTACTTTAAAATTCTTAATTAATTACAAAGCATCATAAAATATTAGAAATTATTAATATTCTCTTATATTAAAAAGGAAATATGAAGGAAAATATTAGAATGAAGATAACTCCTTCCCACAAACTTCGCATAAGCGAAATCAAGGCGTTTCTGAGAACGAACAAAGTTTGGAACGAGTTAGTCACCATCTGGAATATATACCCATCCTTCATTTTCCCTAGGCATTTCAAGTAGTTTTAGAACCATGGGGTAGAACTTTTAAATATCGTTTCATGAGTGCCAGTACCAGATTTAGAGAGTTTCAAACTTTCAGATCTTGAAAAGAAGTAAAAAAATTTTTAATTATTACTATTTTTTTTTATTTATTTTTTTTTTTTTTTTTGGGGGGGGGGGGGTTTTCACATGACTATCCAGTCTATTTGAAAAAATTGTAATAGAGCTACTATATATATATATATATATATATATATAATATATAATATATATTATATATATAGTATACTATATTATCTATGAATTTATAGATATATTTATATACTGTATATATATAATATATATAGATTTATAATATATAATATACTAGTATAATATATATTATATCATATATATATATATATAGAACATTAAATAAAATCTGGGACAATAAGAACATTGGCGTGGTTAAAGGGTATCAGGGGGAATGGCCCTCAAAGAAATTTGTTTAGTCAGTTAAAACTTATAGCAAGCTTATTGAAATTCTAAAATAAAAAAGGGCCATGACTCCCAACCCAGAAAATTTGTTTAGTTGCGCCATTGAGTACAAAGCTACCTGAAGCTCAGTGGTAGAGCACTCGCATAGCAAGCGAGGGAACCCAGGTTCGAGACTGGGTTGGAGCGAGAGAATGTGAGATATTCTCTATTAACTCTAGCTTCGTCGCACTCAGATGTTAATGAGTACATTTGTGGTGTGCTTTGCTACAAATGGGAATTAAGTGGTGCCGATGCTAAGGCTATATCACGACCCCTGTATTATTATTAATAATACTCCCTTTACCTTTACCTTATCAAGGACAGTCAAATCCTAGTCACCAGAACATATAATCCAAGCTTAAAGATAATAATTATCATAAATAATCAACCAGTAGTGTAATAAATATATATAGGATACAGTAAGGGCATTGACTTATCTAAAGGGTGTCATGGGGCATGGCCCTCAAAGAAATTTGTTTAGTCAGTAAAAACTCATAGCAAGTTTACTGAAATTCTCAAAAAAGCGGTCATGAGTCATGGGCCTCATGGCCCCTTTTTTTTGAGAATTTCAGTAAACTTGTTATGACCCCCACTCCAGAAAATTTATCTAGTTGCGCCATTGAGTACGAAGCTACCTGAATCTATCAAGTACAGTTAAATCCCAGTCACCAGAACATATATTCCAAGCTTAAAGATAATACTATAAAAAATAATGAACCAACTATCAAGATCTTAGATTTTCGAAACTGTGATTATAGAAAATTTCGATACATGCTTATCATAATTGATTGGCATATGGATTTGGACAAGGTAACTACGGTATTGGATAGGTTTCAAGAAATTTTTTTTCGAAAAAACAGTCAGAATGTTTTAAAGATAGACCCATTAGGGTGGAGAAGGAAAAACCAAGGTTCTGAACTTTGAAAAAACCTAGTTATAGGAATAGAGAGAGAGAATCATTGAAAGACGTAGATTTTTGAGAAATATTCAAAGGTAGCATTAAGGGAAATTATAAATGAACTTAACTAGTTAATAAGAAAGGTAAAGAGAGAGTGGAGTAAATTAACTTAATAAAGAATAGTAATAAGGCTCAAACTTTTTTGTTAAAGCTTTTATAAATTTGAAAGCAATAATAGAACAACTGGTTCAATTAAAATTTAGGAAAATTTAGTAAGCTCAGATAATGCATAAGTGTTTACTGAGAAAATATTGGATAATAGTTTAGAGACTAATAGTTCCGTTATGCATGTAATAAATAGACTTACAGAATTTGAAATAGAGGTAAAAGAAATTAAATCTGTACTAAACCACATTGACCCAACTAAAGCTGCAGGCCCTGATGGTTTATATGGTATTATTCTAAAGGATAGTAATTGAAGCATTGCAAAGGCACTGTATTTGATTTTTAAACGATCTGTAGCATTTGACAAGGTACCAGAGGGCTGGAAAACAGCATACATTGTACTTATTTATAAGAAAGGTAGTAAGGATGATTTGGGAAATTAGAATCCAGTTAATTTATGATCTCTGGTTGTAAAAGTTTTGGAAAAGTTACTGAAAAGTCATAAAGACAGACATTTGGATGATGGCAAGATACTAGACACCTCCCAATATGGTTTTAGAAAGGGTTTTAGATCGTGTCAGACAATAACTTTTAGAATTTATTTAATACATTACTGACTGCATTGACCAAGGAGATCCAGTTTTTTTTATCTCCTCTGGTGGGAAAAGACCAAAGGCCAACCTGATTCCAACAGAGTTGGAGGACCAGAGAATTGGATAGACAAAGAATTAGACTGTTTAGGAAGGCGTGTGGAACGAGGCCTTCTCAATGGAAGGAGTATGCGATTGAAGAGGTCAGACAAGAACAGTGTCCGTTGTAATAGATATTGAATAAAGAGAGTAATGCAAAAATTTGACGGGTGGAAGGTAACTGAAGAGAGTTGTGAAAGCAGGAGAGTAGATAAGACGAAAAGGTGGTGTTTATCTGTAAAAAAAAATGCTATATGACCTGCTGCATGTTAAAATATTTATACTGTGGTTAAAGTATACTAAATTATTAAAATTTTATATAAAAGTGAAGAAAGAAGCTGATTTACAGCATATATTTAAAAGAAAACAGCTACAATAATAATAGCAATTATAAAAATTATATTAATTTGGAAATTTTCCCTCCAATTCTTCTTTTACGAGCAAATTTCTAAGTTGTGGACTGAAATAGATCTTCATTTTTCATAAATTTTATAAGGGCTCAGCCCCGTCTCTTCTACATGGCATGTACACTCAAAAAGATACGAAAGTTTTCGACTTTTCCTTCACTTCTCGTGAATGCGTACGAATTAATTGTAAATGTGGGAAAGAATTTTGAAAACGATCTCTCTCTCTTTATATATATATAATATTACCTACTAATATACTTATATATATTATATATAGTAATATATAATATATAGATTATATACTATAATATATATATATAATATATATTATATATATATATAGTATATATATCAGGGGCGTGCGGTGCATTTTTTGGGTGGGTAAGCTGTATATGTATGTCAGATATATAAGAGGGCTACTAGCTCAGTGGTAGAGCACTCGCCTAGCAAGCGAGGGGGCCCAGGTTCGAGACTGAGTTGGAGTGAGAGAATGTGTTATTCTCTATTATCTCTAGCTTCGTCCCACTCAGACGTTAATGAGTACATTGGCAGCGTGTTTGCTGCTAATGGGAAAAACTCCGGCTACCACGATTAGCCTGGCTAGCCAGCGGATTTGCCGTTAGGCCCAAGTTTCCAAAAGTAGTCACAACCACAGAAGTGAAGGGGAAGCGGAACGGGGTTCCAGAAAGGCCAGCGTCTTTCCTGAGGTGTTTTCCAGCACCTACCCGGTGGGTGCTACGTTCCTGTGTACTTTTTATGTCTGGCGTTTTATCCTGGGGCACTGCCCCGGGGTACCGTGTATATTCATGTACATTCGCCATGTACGTGTGTGAGTGTGTTTATGCCAGACCATATTCTCATGTACTTTCATGATTGTTTTTCACCCTACCCCCTTTGTTCTATGCTATGACGTCATCACTCAGATACTTTCGTATGACGTCACTCATTAAGTACACTTTTCAAGTGTACTTAAGTACACGTACTTAATGTTTCCGGGGTTACCGTGCATCCCCGGGGTCCCCTTGCGGGGACCTCACCTCAAGCGCCCGGTGGCTCACTGGTTGCACCTTCCGCGTAAATATATGATGTGCGCGCGTATACTTGCCCGACCGACTGACCGCTCTAACATTATTGACGTCATTTTTTTAAAATAGACCCAAATAGATTCGATCATATGCCAGTCGGAATTGGGAATCGAACTCTCACCACTTAGCCTTATACCTTTTATTTATTCCACTGTGCTACCGAGGCTATGAGTCAGCACCTTCAAAATTATATTTTATACAATCCTTATCTGGAATTTGCCTTCTTCGAACTCTTATTTAATGAGCAGAAGATAAGGAAGAATAATGATAATATATATATATATATATATATATATATAATATATATATAATATGTCTGTGAAGTGGGATGCCGTGGGCCTACTACGGTAAGCCTCTTGTCACTCTTAAGGTTATCAATGTCGAGTTGAAGCTGGGGTTTTGTAAGAAAAATCTGACTCCAGAAGAACAATTATATTTTACAGAACATCGAGTAAGAATAGGACCAGAGTTAAAGTAGTCCGAAGCACAGACCTCACATTCCTAAAAAATAATACAATATTTTTTAGAGTGTGAGCTATATACTAATAAATATACAAAAGTAAGAAAAATTAATGATAGCGGACAATAAATAAAAAAATATATATACGTTAATAAATATGCATACGGCTAGTAACTATGTAGGCTAAAATATAGTGGTAGGCCTGTAGCCTACTAATGAAGCCTAGGTAGTTTTTCAAAGTCTACATTTACAGAAAAAATTTGACCATAGGTCTGTTTCTATCAACGGCATTTGAAAATATAAAGACCTAGTTTATGTCTAATCTAGGTCTTTCTAACAAAATTAGGCTAGCTATAAATGGTATAATATATAATTGATTAATTTTCACTAGAAACAAACACTACAATGCCCAAAGCAACGGGGCCTACACAATTTTCACACTTTCAACGGAATATATAATATTTACTATAATTAATATATCATATTTTTGGCTTATTACACTCACCACAAAAAACAGGGCAAAAAGTTCTTGATAAAAATATAATAATAAAGCCTTGATCGTAAAATAATTAATAAATTAAGACGAAAATCAGCGTGCTTAGAAAAGCCTCTTCTCGCAGCGAAAACGGTTGATTTTACAACGAATCACAGGTTACGTACATGATGCCACAGTCTTTGATTTATAGTAACAAAAATAAAGTAAATTGAACACAGAATTTTCGACTGCGCATTATGACGTATTACATTATGTTGTTAACCACATATACCCCACTGCAGCGGCAAAGGCACGATAAACTAATCGAGGTAGCGCGCTGGCCATCGTATATGCCTACCTCTGCTCGATATAGTCTAGTAGGAGCTTGGGATGGAGTCTGGACAGGATTCCCAGTTGGAGAACGGGTCATCGGGTGAGTCGGAACGTATGCTGTGTCGTAGGAGTAGCCTGAGGTGGAGCTAAGGTTGAAGAATCCTGAGCCGGAGTGGGAGGGACGGTCAAGAGTGGGACGATGACGGCTGCGGGTGGGAGTCTGAGCGGTCGTATTGGTTGCTGTGGCTGCGGAGATAGGAGGGGGCAGGAATAAGGAAAAGGGAGAGGAGGAGGAGAAGGAGGAAGAGATGCAGGAGGAGAGATAGGAGCGTTAAAAGAGCGAGTTGAAGGAGGAGAAATTGAAAAACAAAAGGTAAAGGCGTCAGGGTCTGAAACAGGAAGGGATTCGCCTCGAAAGAAAAGCAGCTTAAGGCGGTCGATTAAACTACTTCTTGTACGTTGTGGGGACGCTTGTATCGTAAGAAATTTCTTCCTTCCTAAGTACTCACTGGAAAAGGTCCTCGTACTTTAGTTGAGAGCGGTGCGTGGGAGTCATGTCGATCCAAAGACATGCAGTGCAGAAGAAAGGGTCCTTAGGGATATAGGAATGCACCCTTGTGTGGACGAGAAGAGTTGGTCTCCACGACGAAGCACATGCGCCTCAAGCGTTTAAGATAAGCAACGGGTCGGCTGTAGAAGGAGGAGAGGACTGTGTGGAAAGAAGTCACCGGGAAGACGAAGAGGAGAACCATACACTAATCTAGCAGCCAAACAGTGCAGATTCTCTTTTACAGCGGAACGAATGCCAAAGCATTACGAAAGGAGAGCGCAGTCTGATTTTCCGGATTGGGCTTAGAAGAGAAGACCTTTTAGCTGACGGTGAAAACGCTCTACAAGGCCGTTCGCTTGGGGATGGAAAGAAGTCGTATCAATCTTCTCTGAACCAAGAAGATTCATCAATCTCTCCATAAGAAGGATTCGAAAGGTCTACCTTGGTCTGTGACAGAAAGCGGCACGCCAAATCCAATGAAGCTAAGAAAGCTTTAGCTATGGAATTCCGCATTGGCAACAGAGAGAGGGATAGCCTAGGTCCAAACGCTGTGAACCGAATCTAACACGTAAGAATGTACTCTTCCGTGGGATGGAGCCAGAGGCTTCTCCAACGATGTCGATGTGGACACGTTCAAAACGAGTACCAGGGGTAAGAAAGTGCCTAGAGGGGACTTGATGTGACGGTGGACCTTAGAACCCGCTGGCAGGAAAGACAAGTGCGACACCAAGTTGCTACGTCGGCATTTCAGATCAGTCCACACAAAACGGGCGTCAACAGTTTGCGTGAAGCCTCAATGGCCAGGGTGGGAAAGCGAGTGAAGAATTGAGGAAGACAGCCTTACGGAAAGATGCAGGGTACGAAAGGGCGAGGAAAACCCTGAGACACATTCGCCCACAGAAGTTCTCGTCTTCTATTCCCATGGATTTGCGAACCAGCTCCAGCTTTGAGGAGTCAGAGTCTTGTGGAAGTGCAGGATCTTCAGTAGTCTGGCACGTTGCCATACAGCATCGTAGTCGATGGTTGTGGTAAGGCTGAAACGCGTCGATTTCAATGAGGAGAGAAGAGCGTCAGCAGTTGAAACTGTCGACACCTGAAATATGTCTGACATCAGTGGTGAACTGTGAGACATACTCAACGTGACGAGCTTTCTCGAGAGGAGAGGTGCCGGTACGTTTCTGGAGGGACCATAGCGAAGGGTAAAGGGTTTTGTGAATCACGTGAGTTAATTGTGGGAACTGAAACTCACGACCTCCAGAAAATTAGCCGGAAATGACAGACAGCGAGATACATCGCAAGTAACTCCCTCCCGAAAGCACTGTAGCGAGTCTCAGGAGGTTGCAACTTGCGAGAGAAAAAGGCGAGAGGAGCCCACACTCCGTTCAGGTGCTCTGAAGAACACCTCCGACAGCAAAATCGGGGGCATCTACCTGAACTCTGGTCGAAGCTGCTGAGTCCTGGGGGTGGACTAAGAGTGTGAACAGAAGCGGAGTTGTGCTCTTTGGAAGCCTTCAAAAGCAGCAAGTAGCTTCGTCAGACCAGTCCACTTTTGTAAAACTGCCTCGGTGCTTGGTGCGGATGAGAGCGGTGAGGGGTCGAAGAACATCAGCGCCCGATTGGAGAAAACGATGGTAGAAGTTAACCATGCCGAGGTACCTGACGAAGCTGCTTTGAGAGGACAGGGGCCTAGGGAAGTGCGAATTAGCCTCCACACGCTTCTGCAAGTGGACACGATAACCATCAGCGGAGACAGTAGTGCCTTAGAAAGGTAAGAGAAGGGACACAAAAAACACACCTTTGCCGGGTTGAGACGCATGCCACATTTGTCCAACCTTGGCAAAAAACGGCACGTAGATGTTCTCATGCTCGGCAGGAGAAGAGAAAGCTATGAGGAGGTTCATCCAGATAAGCAAAGGCGAAGGGAGACCACATCTAAAGAACGTTTCACTCGTATGAAGCGTTTGAAAGTTTGAGCCGCATTTCTGAGCCCGAAAGGCATGTGGGTATACTCAAAGAGGCCAAACAAAGGGGTGATCATGGGCCGTCTTCGTATGTTGCTCTACTTGCTACGGAATCTGGTGACGTACGCCAGAACAAGCATTCAAATTTGAAAAGATTGGTCCTTACCGGCCAGATCGACGGTGAAAAGGACTGGATGTGCGGGACCGGGTAGCGATCTGGGAATCGTCCAAGCGTTCAGAGCCCTAAAATCTCCCACAGGCCTCCATCAGAAGCCACCTTATACACCATGTTGGAGGGGGTAGGACCCATGAACTCTTGAAGGACTGAACGATACCAAGTTTCGAGCATGTGCTCGAAACTTCCGCCTTGGCTGCCTTGAAACTTATCAGGGGGCAGACGCTGAGCCACGAGCGAAGGTGGGAGAGCCCGTAGCTCTATATGGGTGGCGCACAGAATGTTGACCAGGGCGAGGAAGAAGAACAGGGGTTTCAACAGCGCCGGAAAAATCCTTCTGCAGGATGGTAAGAAGGGGAGGTACCAGAAGGAGCAACCGCAGAGATGCCTTTAAGAGCAGAAGAAACTACAGTACCTGCAGAAGACAGAGACGTATACAACCCTCAACCAATCTCCTGTTTCTTAGATCGGACATAAGAGTCGAAATGAGACAGAAATCACCCCCAAAAATGGCGTTGAGGTAACGTCCAGCAACCACGAATAACCCAGGGAATTGACCTGCGGAGAAAAGGTCTAGAGGCACACATCCGCTCACCATAGACGGGGATGACTACCATTTTGCTTGGCGTTTAAAGAGCCCGGTTAGTAAGAAGGAAAGCGGACTTTTGGGTAGTATCTCGAGGTAGAAGCGAATACGATGCTCCGGTGTCGATCAGGAAGAACAGGTTTGTAGACCTGTCGAAAAGACGCAGGACATCCTGAGACGAAGAAGGCGGAGAGGAAGACCAAACGGAGGGGTGGCCAGCTGGATCCACCGCCTTTATGAACCGCTGGCTAGGGGGTTTCCCGAAAAAAGTGCAGAGTTGTAATTTACCACATATTCGCCTTCTCGGCTTAACCGGGTATTGGTAAAAACAATAGTCGTTAGGGATTATTTGCGTAGGGGCCTGGTGGTTGTTGAGACAAGACGGTCAGAGAAGCGACGACCTGAAGAAGAGCGGTTGCGGGATCGAGAGTCCCTTGGAGACCGTAGCATGGCGGAGATGGACATCAGCTCCGCCTTGATGTCTGCCATGCCATGTTCCAAAGTCGAAAGACGAGTCTCAATACTCTTAAAACGGGAGGAACAAGGGTCGTGAGAGGCGCTGGAGATGGACCAGGGGTACGAGGGTTTGGGCGGGTACACCGGATAAGAAGAAGAAGCAGCGGAAGAGGGAATCGAAGAAACCGCAGGGGTGGGGGAAGAAAAAGTATAGGGAGAAGAAAGCGAAGAAGACGGGAGAGGTAAGGAGGCAGAAGAAAGGGGAAATGCCTGAGCTGCAGTAGAAGGAGAGACAGTCACAGGGACAGAAATAGCATAAATAGCGGGGGCATTGGAGTGGAAGCGGCGCAGGAGACCATCTGCCCTCTCTGCAGCCTCCTGAAGAGAAAGCTTCGGGCCATAGACGCGAGAAAATATTGAACGTCATGTGGCAGTTTCTGCACAAAAAGTGTGCGAATGAAACCTGATTCCTGGGGTGGTGGTGGGAGGACCACTTAACAAGGACAGCATCTGCACCAGGAAATCAGAAGGTTTCTAATTTCCTAGCGAGGTGCCACGTAGCAACTCCTCATACTTCGCTTCCTGAGTAGGTGCCATGCGAGAGACCAAAA
>JABUQX010127093.1:0-12956 GCA_015478945.1 Trachelipus rathkii | reverse complement strand
CGGTGTACTTCGTTCAGTCGGAGGTACAGGTGTTTAACCGTTTTCGCATTTATCATTGAAACGCTTTCGCGTTTCGTGCGCCGCTTCATATATATATATATATATATATATATATATATATATATATATATATATATATATATATGCCTGCTTGTATGCGTGCTTGCCATTTAGACTGCAGAAAAAGCGAGAGATAGAGACTCATAAAAAAATTAGTAATGAAGAATAAAAAAAATTGAATGTTGTAAATCTTCAAAAAAAAAATTTACAGCCTCTCAAAATTTGGAATTTTCCCATAGACTTTTCTTATAAAAAAATTGAACAGGTCTCGAGGTCATTTTAGGACCATCCTAGTTCAGGTTATGATAAGGTTTGTTACTTAACCCTTTAAGTCCTAAGCGGTCACTGGTGACCGCATTTCTGTGATTGATATTATTGGATAAAATTTATCGATTTTTGCGATTTTTTTTTTATAAATCTACTAAAAGTATCGATTTATATCTATATAATATCTCATACTGCCCAAAATTGAGTCAGTATTCTTTCAGGCATGGCGAGAAGTGGGTGTTTTAGGCTCTCTCCTCAAAATTTGATTTTGTGCGTGAAATAGTAATTTTTATTCTTTATTTACTTATTATAAAAGTTTTTTTTACGTGTGTTTGTTCATATTGTTATGTAGGAAAAATGTGAAAAAAGAAATATGTATTCTTGTATATTTTCGTAAAAATAAACCTATCGCTGCTCAAACGTACTTGAAAATCATGCGGTCACGGGTGACCGCTTCGGACTACGAGGCTACTAGTTTTGCCAAACTCAAAAAAATTTTGATTTTTTTTTTTTTTTTATAATTTTATTACTTTTATATATATATATATATATATATATATATATATATATATATATATATATATATATATATATATATATATATATATATATATATATATATATATATATATATATATATATATATATTGAAACAGGAGATTCCAGGCTTCTAATCGACCTCGCCAAAACTTACATGTCGTATGATCTTCGTGGGGGAGGACGTTTATATATATATATATATATATATATATATATATATATATATATATATATATATATATATATATATATATATATATATATATATATATATATATATTTATATTATGATATATCTTTGAATTGACAGTGTTCTTTGGTGAACAGAAATTTTTTATTTGTTACCAAAAATCATTGTATATTTTCCATTCAGCTCTTATTTTCGAGGTTAGTATTTATATACTGTATATATATATATATATATATATATATATATATATATATATATATATATATATGTGTATATATATATATATATATTTAAATATGGTACATATATTTACAGACAAGTGTGTTATTTATATAACATTCTGAAGTACGGTATACTTTTGTGCTGGTTCCCAATAAAGAATTACAAGATATTTTTTGATAACTGGTTCTCCTCCATGGATTTGGCAGGTGTTTTGAGGGAGAAGGGGATTCTCTTTGCATCAACTGTGCGCCCAAATCAACTGAAAGGAATCACATTCAAGGATGAAAAAGATCTGAAGAGAGAGGGAAGGGGAAGCTATGATGATTGGGTTGATAGAGTTACTGATTAGTTGCCATACATTGTATGATAACAAAAGTCGGTACACCTATTATCCAATTATGCTGATATTGAACCACACGATAGGTGCAGGTGGGAAGCTAGAGGCTCAAATATGTTATCGAGAGGCCATTTGTTGTACAGGAATACAACAAGTACGTGGGCGGAGTTGATCTGGCGGATATGCTCATTGAGTTATACCGGATCAACTTCAAGTCCAGAAAATGGTACACTCGTATCTTTTATTATTTGTTGGACCTTAGTGTTGTCAATGCCTGGCTGTTATACCGGAGGGTCCATGTGAGCAAAGGTCTCCTCAAAAAGAACATCATGCCACTAGTCGGACATAGCGCATGGGCTTATGAATTGTAGGAGTAGTGGCACCCCGTAAGGAAGACCTTCGAAAGCCGGGGCCGGGGCCAGAGCAATGGCAGAACGAGAAAACAGAGGTCAAAACAGAGAATATGCTCCCGCACAATCTGTCAGGCATGACAACCTTTCCCACTGGCCAGTGTTTACAGAGGGAGGAAAACTTGCAAACTTTGCAAAAGGCTCAAGATGTCAGTCATTTGCGAAAAATGCAAAGTTCATCTTTGCCTCCTCCCTCGGCAACAAAATACCACATGCTTTGTTCAATATCATAAGCATTAGTCTAGTCTTGTTTTACCCTCTCTCTACCTATGCCTCTTCTATATATATATATATATATATATATATATATATATATATATATATATATATATATATATATATATATATATATATATATATATATATATATATATATATATATATATATATATATATATATATATATATATATATATATATTTGAAAAAGAAATTATATACGGTATATTATTATATTTATATATATGAAAAAAAAAAAAATATATATATATATATATATATATATATATATATATATATATATATATATATATATATATATATATATATATACCTATATATATATCTATGCTTTTTTTTTTTTTTTCTCTCTCTATCTATGTCTCTTATATATATATATATATATATATATATATAATGATTTTATATTTTCATATTTCATATGTACAAATTATTTTTATATAAAAATTCAAAAACTATACATTATTCTATTTATTTATACCTAATTTGCATGTTTTAGTTAGTAATTTACTGTATTATAGCCAAATTATTGCTAGAGTGCCGAAAATTTTAAAATATACTCTTAAGTCCGGACCGGTCTCGACCGTTTGCCTTTGGCACTAAAAATGTAATTTTTTTTTCAAAAACAGTTCTAATGTTTTATTAGGGTCCTATTCACCTTGAATTTGCAAGGAAATAATTTTCGTACAATTTTTTCATAATTCAGGACTTAAAGGGTTAACAAACCTTATCATAACCTGAACTAGGATGGTCCTAAAACGACCTCGAGACCTGTTCAATTTTTTTATAAGAAAAGTCTATGGGAAAATTCCAAATTTACTGTGTATACTTAATAAAACATATCATAACCTGAACTAGCCTAAAATGAGACCTAACCTGGATGGATTGATGATGCCGTAAACTTAGACCTAACCTAGATGGATTTATGCTGCCATAAACCTGGCAATCATGGCTATGCTTTTACAGTCTTCCCTTGGGCTTATTTTGTAAATTACGATGAAAAGAAATTTGTCAGATTTTTTATAAGAAAAGTCTATATGTGATTTTTCCAAACTTTGAGAGGCTGTAACTTTTTTTCCTAAAGAAGTAGTGTAGGGTTAGACTTGGGACAGTAAAATTCATGGTGTGAATGGGGGACACAAAAAAAAAAAAAAAAAAAAAAAAATTTTTGGCTCATTCAATAGCCCCAAGATAGCACTACAAGTTCTATTTAGATTATCTTTAATTCTAGAGAGTTTTTATATTTTTAAAAAATTATAATGTAGTAGGGAAGGAAATTTTCTTAAATAGAATATCACTTTGAAATGTGTTTTTCTTAACTTTGTTATAAAATGAAAAGTTGTTGATGGATTTTAATTATTTTTTCAGTGAATACATTTGAGTATGTTAGCTTTAAACTGGCAAAGTAAATTTTTGTTTCAAATAGTACATAATGGTTAAATCACTGGGCCTAACTTGTCCCTATTCATCCCCACATAAAAATCGATGATGGGTGAATAGGGACACCATTGTTATTCTTATTTTATGTATTATTATTGTTATTTTTATTACCTATAGCTTATTTTAATATAATACAGTTACCTATATTAAGTAAAAATTAAAATAAAAAATTAAAGTTATACGTAAAATATGAATTTCAAGAAGTGTCCCTATTCCCCCCATGGGGTAAATAGGGACACCACATTTTTATTCTTATTTTATGTATCCTTAATGACATTTTTAATACTTATGGCTAATTTTAAAATAATAATTACCTACCTATATTAAGTAAAAATTAAAATAAAAAAATTAAATTTATATAAAAATAAGAATTTCAAGAGATGTCCCTATTACCACTATATAGGAAAGTTTGAATAAGCTTCATTTAAACTTTAATTTAACTATTATTATTAGAATTATTTTATTATTATAAATGTTTTGTTTATATTTTCAAGAAAAATTTAAAAAATAAGGCTCCAAATATTTTTAATGGCTAATTTTCTCGATTTTATAAGGATAACACTATAAATATATTTTTACGATTGATATATTGATTTCATTAATATTTTTTCGATAATCGATAATTTTTTGATTATTAATAATTTGATTATATAGACTAAATATACTGTATATAAATAAAAAGAAAAATTAAATAATTTGGTAAAACATTTCTTATTATACAATAAGTAAAAAAATTAAAATAATAAAATTATATATATATATATATATATATATATATATATATATATATATATATATATATATATATATATATATATATATATATATATATATATATATATATATATATATGTAAAGGTATAGCACAGGACTCTACATATTTTCTGAAAAAAACAAAGTCCAAAATCAATATATTGATATATAGCGTAGGGCGGGGTGAAAGGGCCCACCTTTTTTAGAATAATTCTAATTTTTTTTTTTTTTTTCGCTCATTTAATAGCCACGCCTTAGTACTACAAGTTTTATTTAGATCATCTTTAATTCTAGAGAGTTTTTATATTTTTAAAAAATATAATAAATTAGGGTATAAAATGCCCTTCAATAGAATTTCACTTGTGAAAAATATGAGTTTTTATAACTTTATTATAAAATGAAAAATTGTGGATGGATTTTAATTATTTTTTCAGTGTATACACTCGAGGATGTTAGCTTTAAATTGGCAAAGTAAATTTTTTTTTCCAAACAGTACTAGTGGCTAAATTACGGGGCCTAACTTGGTCCGATTCACCCCACCATAAAAATTGATGATGGGGTGAATCGGACCACCATTGTTTTTCGTATTTTATGTATTATTGACATTTTTATTACATACCAGTATAATTAATTTTAATATAATAAATAGCTACTTATATTAAGTAAAAATTAAAATAAAAAATGAAATTTATATGAAAAATATGAATTCCAAAAAGTGTCAAAATTTGTGACCGGAGAGGGGTGAATCGGACCACCACATTTTTATTCTTATTTTATGTATCATTATTGACATTTTTATTACTTATTACTAATTTTAATATGATAAACAATTATTATATTAAGTAAAAATTAAAATATAAAATTGAATTTATATGTAAAAGAGGAATTTAAACAGATGGTCCAATTCACCCCTCAATGGTGGTCCGATTCACCCCTCCAAGGTGAGGCTGAATGGGCTTTATTTAAACTTTTTATTAGAATTACATTATTATTTTTTTGTGCTTATTACCTACTATATGGCCTTGAATTTCAGAAAAAAAAAATTCTAAAAAGTGCATTAAGGGAATGTCGAGACAAAGTTATACCTAAAGTGGTCCGAGTCACCCCGCCTGACACTATATATAGGTTGATATATTACTATTATATTATATTTTATTATATATTATATTATATTATTATATATTATTATTATTATAAATATACATATTGATATATTGATTTTGGACTTGGAATTTTTTCAGAAAATATGTGGTCCTGTGCTATACCTTTACCATATATATATATATATATATATATATATATATATATATATATATATATATATATATATATATATATATATATATATATATATATATATATATATTCTATATATATATATATATGGTCTAACAAAATTTATTATTTTTTCCTTTAAATTAATTATTTATTATCTATAAAATTGAATCATTAATAATCTTGAAAAAAAAATAGAATATCAAAAAATAGATGATATTGATGTGTTGATAATCTGAAATGTATTATGACAGGGATTCCTCATCCATACATGAACAAAAAAAAACTAATTGCTATGATTTTCAGTTTTTATATTTTTTATTCAAAATATAAGCTTAAAATGTAAGCAAATCTATAAAAAAAGAAACTTCAAATAATTTATTGACACCATTTTTTTTACATTACATATTTGTAGCTTTAATACATTTGTCTACTATGGACTGGTGAATTCTCAACAATTATCATATATATATATATATATATATATATGGTAATTGTTACCCAGAGGGTTGTCACCCCCGATTTTTATGAAAATCACAGGATATACTTTAAAAAAATAATAATGAGAATGATAATAAGAAATCGTGGCTCTCTTTAGGAAAAAAGTTACAGCCTCTCAAAGTTGTAAAAAAACCCCATAAGTTTGTTATTAAAAAACCAAAAATTTTTTCTTTTGAAAACCACAGGATATACTCTAAAAAAATAATAATGAAGAATAGTGAAAGCGAAAATCGGCAGTCTCTTTAGGAAAAAAAGTTACAGCCTCTGAAAGTTAAAAATTTTCCCATAGACTTTCTTATAATAAAAATTAGTGGGCCTCGTGCTCGTTTTAGGGCCATCCTAGTTCAGGTTATGATAAGATTTGTTAATTCTACATAGATTTTCTCTGTGTATACCTAACAAAACTTATCATAACCTGACTCAGAGGGCCTGAAATGAGACCTAACCTGGATCGATCAATATTGAAAAGTCTATGGGATTTTTAACAACTTTGAGAGGCTGTAACTTTTTTTCCTGAATAGAGCTATAATTGTCATCGTTATTATTTAGAAATATCTAATGTTATAAAAATGGAGGGTGACAACCCTATGTGTAATAATTACCATATATATATATATATATATATATATATATATATATATATATATATATATATATATATATATATATATATATATATATATATATATATATATATATATATATATATATATATCTAAGTAGGCCTAATCTTTAACAATGAGTAACAAACTTGCTTAGAAGGAATAAGCCTAATTAAATTATGTATCAAACTTTTCCTGTATAGCATTCGATATAGTAACTTGAAAATATTCACTATAATGATTATAATCCAATCAACCATATACAAAGAGGATGAGTCACAACTTTCAGATTACATATCTTTGAAGCCGCTATATTTCACGTACCCATTTAAAGAATTTCTTATCTTCACACTAAGTGTATCTTCCAATATTCTATTGTGTATTTCTAATAAAATCATTTCCTAAGATTTGAATGATATGGCACACTCCTAGGAAAAACCGTAATTTGGTAAAGGAAACTTCGATTTCCTCCCAGTTTTTGACTTGAAAACTCAGCTTAAAAATAGCCTAGACTAGCCTATAGCGGTGAATACATGATAGCAAAGACTTTGTTCAAATTTTTTGAGTTCAGGTGGATAGAAAAATTGTTCTCATGACATCAGTGGATATATTGTATACAAACTATTGCCGTTATCGTTTTTGTCACTTGTGCTTACGCTCCATAAGAAATGCTAATCCAGTTTTAGCACGAATTTTGTACATAAACTAACGTTTGTTAACAAATATTTTGGTCAGCTGTTGTGATGGAGCACGTGGTTTTGGAATAAACAGAAATAAAAAAAACAGAAGGTTATATATTACAGAATAACTTGATCAAACTATTGTGATGGAGGTTTTCGATTTGGCAAGAAAACTTTAGGATTTAAAAAGCTAAATTTTATTGAATGAAATACATTCCATCAAATCAAAAGTTTGCATTGTATATCTGGTGTTGGCTTGTTTACATTTTTTCATAAGCATTTTCCTAAATCCGGCAAGCATGGGAAATAGCAACCTTACAGATTTAGGAAATTCCTTACGTTTGGTGAGCATTTTTTAAAATTTCTGCTAAATTTGACATAAACGAACGCAAACTTTAGTACCATTTCTTACGTTTCGTAAGCACAAATGCAAAAACATAAACTTCTTATTTATAAAAACTATTATATACTTCCTCATATATCTTTTTTATTTTGCTTATTTTTAGTATTTTATTTATAGGCATATAAAAAACTATTAGCCTATATACAGTATATTAGTTTAGTGGAATTTTATATTTTTGTTCCCAATGGATATAAGACCAGGAATTTCCATAAAAAAACTTTACAACCGAGGTTCACTTACTAATGCCAAGCAGTGGTCCTAATTTTGCTTCGCCGTTTGTTAAAAATCACAAATTTAATAATAAAAAATGTAACAAGTGTTATGGAGGGTAAAATTGTAATTTTTCCTTTCTCAATCTTTATCAACCTACCTCTATTCTCTTTACCTACTACTCACCAATCAATTTTACCCTAATAAGTTAACGATAACGGTCTAACTCTCTTTTACCTTTTTAGTAGAATTTTTAATTTTCTAGCATATTTTGCCTTGGGACTTGGCAGTAATATATGTTTAAAAGTTGACAACACTGTCAAAGTGTAGAATAATAGTATAGTTAATAATTGTTACTTTAATTTAGTGATAATTTAAGTTAAATTAAGTTCCCCAGTCATAGACTACAGTTAAGCCTACCTTATCATTTTTATATATCCCTGGCCTAGGCTAAGTTTTAAATTATAGGCTTGGTTAAATTTTCTTAACCCTTGTTTTAAAGAGATTAGTTATCTCTTATTTAGGCTTTAGTGATAATCTTAAACTGTAGTGGCGTAAAAAAAAATAGGTACAGGTTAGTAAGCTAATAATAATTTAAAGTATGTATGCTCTGTGTGATAACTGTGGGACTGTAAGAGGTGAATATGTGAATAGCTGCCCTGTTTGTGTTTTGAATGCAGAGAATGTGTTGCTAAGCGAAGGAGATTGCAGGGACTGAGTGAACAATATGCATTGGATTGTAAAGGAAGAAGTATTTGAGTTGACAAAGGAGGGTAAGTGTTTAGGAAAAAAAGTTTAGTAGGATGTCGGGCGGGGAGGGAGCGCGGATATATGCCGGTAGCACAGGAATAGGGATTCACCTTATGGCCAGCGAAGATGAGAGGGAAAAGGCATAAAGCAGCTGATACACTTAGGTCTGCCTATGTATATAGCTTGGTGGCAATCATATAAAGACGAAAAGCTAGAGCATTTCAAAATTCACAGTCAGCCTGTGACCTGCAGTAACACGTTCGACTGTCTTCCAGATGTGGAGGGATCAGAGAGTGCCAATGGTAATGTTCAGTTTTCTAAAGGAAGACTGACTGATTGCTTAATGAGGACTCTATGCAATACCGATACCTTCAGATAGCGACTTTCCCAAAATAAGAATAAAAAAGAAACGATTGAGAGTATGTTATCTAGGTGCCAGAGTGAGTGATATCGTGGATAGAATGGATAGAGAGATTGATCTTCTACACAAATGTTGATTCAGATGTGATTGTGCATGTGGTACAAATGATAAGGACATAGAGGTCAGAAGAATTAATAGCAGATTACAGGAGATGATTCAGAAGATGAAAAGGCTATAAGTGAAGAGATGCATATTACTGGGGTTTTATCTAGGCTTAGCGTGCCAAGGTCAGGAATGGGGGAGTAAGGCTTTAGGTGTAAAGGAAAGGGTTTGGGAAATTATGTTTTTCAGAAAATATTTAGGTCAAATACTGTGGAGAGATTTTCTGGATAAAGATCTTTTTGCCGCAGATGGCGAGTTCATTTGAGTCGTAAAGGTGTTGGTCTTTTCAGCACCAGTTTGGGGACTTGTTTAGCAAAAAACTAAGTAAAGTTGGGGGGTGGTGGGCTAAATCTGGATACAAATAATAGCAATTGGTAACTGTAATAGTGGGCGAGATAAATATTCAAAGCTAGTGTTGTTACAGGTTCAATTAATGATGATAGCAATAAAAAATAAACAGGCATTTCGAGTATCAAATTTCTTTACACAAATGCTTCAAATAGCTCAGAAAGAAATCGATTATTTAGGCTATACCATAAATGAGAATCTTAACATTTATTTGCATAACTGAGGCATGCGTTAATGAAGAATTATATGGGAGACTCCTTTCAGGAATAAGAAATAGACGGATATTCACTTTATTCTATACCACGCGTAAGGAAAGAAGCGCGTGGTGCGCTGTGGCCGCTTTATGGTTAAAAAGGCAAATATTCAATCTGTTAATGACGGACATTAAATCATGATGTTGAATCTGTGTGGGTAGATATCCTTATGCATAATAAATCGTAGAGGATAGGGGCATTTTATAGACCTCTTGACCAGAGTCAAGGATTAGATGTCGGAAATTGTGAAAGAAATCTGAGAACAGCATCGCCTCAGTAACAGAAAAAAGGCCATAGTCTACATGGGTGATTTTAATTTTTCCTAGCCCATTCATTGGGATTCCCTGTCTAATATGGACCATAGTAGTTTCTGTATTTATAAATTCTATACTAGATAACTTTTTGACCCAGATGGTCCATGAACCTACAAGACACGCAGCACTGTTAGATAATATTAACTAATGATGAAAGTATGGTGAATGAGGCTAGAGTTTAGGAGAAATTAGGAATTAGTGATCATAATATAATTAGATTTAGCATGAATGTGATATCTGGGGCTTAAATTTCAAGTTAATAAGAAAAAGACCTTGGATTTAAGACGTGGCGATTTTACAAAATTTCGAAACTTGCTTCGTATAATTAACTGGGATAAGGAATTTTAAGAAAAAAACTGTTTTATCATGTGGAACACTTTAAGCAAATTTTGATGAATTTTCAGTCGGTATATTTTAAAGATAGACCCATTAGAGTGGCAAAGAGAAAGCATATTTGGTGAAATAGAGATAAAAAGTTGATGCAAACCACAGATGTTTTAAAATATTCAACGGTAGTAATATAGGAGGGGGGGGGGAAGATTTTAGAAAATTATAGGAAAAATAGAAATGAACTTAACCAGTCAATAAGAAAGGCAAAGAAAGAGGCAGAAATTAATTTAGCAAGGAATAGTAAGGAGGACCCAAAGAAGTTTTTTAGCTTTAATAAATTTAAAAGTAAGAATAGGAAAATTGATCCAAATAAGATTGATGAAAATTAATTGAGCTCAGATAAGAAGTTGTGTTAACATTTTCAATGCTTATTTTCTGTCAGTCCTTACTGAAGAAAGATTAGATAATAGTTTGGAGACTAAATAGTTCTTGTATGCCATGTACCAAATAGACTTACAGAATTTAATTTGACGTAAAAGATATTAAAACGTTTATTAGATCATATTGATCCAAGTAACAGCTTGCAGCGCCCTGATCGGTATATATGGTAGAATTCTGAAAGCATTGTAGTATACCAGCATTGCAAAGGCACTGTATTTATTTTTAAAGCGCAAATCTATAACATTTTGGTGAGTACCAGATACTGAAAAACAGCATATGCCTGTGCCTATTTTATAAGAAAGGTAGTAAGGAAGATTTTGGCGGAAAATTATAGGCCAGTTAGCGCTTAATATCTCTGCGGTTGTAAAGGTTCTTTGGAAAAGAATGAAAGGTCCATATAGAGAAAATATTTAGAGATAACAAGTTATTGTATGGGATCCCAGCATGGCATTTCCAAAAAAAGGCAGGGTCATGTCAGACAACACCTTATTAGAATTTATGGAATACATTACTGACTGCATTGCCCGAGGAGATCAGTGTTGATATGTTATATTTAAACTTTAGTAAAGCTTTTGATAAGGTTCCCCACATAAGGATGATGAAGAAGTTAGTGCCAATGTGGTATATGTGGAGAGAGTGGTACATGGTTGGATAAAAGAGTGGTTGCGAAATAGAAAAACAGTGTGTGCCAAACTACAAATGGCAATAAATCATCATGTGAAATAGTGCAAGAGTGGTGTCCGGCAAGAGCCCTCTTAACACTAGGCAAACTAGGCAAAATGCCTAGGTCGGGCCAGAATATGAGGGCGGCCCTAAAGTTGGCTAGAACGCGGCAGACCACGACAAAACCAAAAAAAAAAACAATTAAACAAAAAACTATAATATACTATACTATACTACATATATATATATTATATATATATATAATATACTACTATATATACTATACTATATATATTATATATATCTTATTACTATAATTACTATATATATATATATATATATACTACTATATTATATATAATAATATCATATATATATATGTTAGTCACCGACCACTCACGGGCAAAGCTGCGTTCTATGAGGCGGGATGTTGCAGGGGTATAGAAAAGAGAACACTTAGCGCGCCAAATTACGCATCATGAGCCAACCAGCACGCAAGCTTTTGAAGTGACGGGATATTAAACTTACCAGTAGGAAACACAGAAGATGGAGGAGAAAATCCCACAGAACCGAGGTGGCAGAAAAAGAAGACAGCACCGCAGCGACACCCTAGCCCTGGCAGATACCAACTATCCCACACAAAACTCCGTGCACCAGCCACCCCTAGTGTCTACGAGGCGTCGTAAAGGTGGCTGGTACGCGCCGGAAGTGGGTATTTCCTCCGAGCACCTGCCGCTGCGATACATATAGAAAAAGAGATACAAGCACCAACATCGCGCCCGCAACGTGCACGAAAGTGCCCCGGAACAGTTTTATCAAGTCTTTTCGGCCCTTCGTTGACTCGACCCTGCTCCCAAAAGCCGGCGTCATGACCGCAGCAGCCCCCCCTCAGCCATATTGAGCACGCATGTACCTCCAACAAGGCGGATGCGAGGGCCCTTGTATAGCCTGCCGAGTAACTGACAAGCAGGAAAAAAGTTGTCGCAGTCTAAACAGAACTCCCATTTCTTTGAGGCCGCCCAAGCCCTAGAAACCGTTGTTATGTGAGGTTTCCAAAACATTTTTTGTTTATATCTAGGCCCAAAGATGTCTTATATTGTCAACCAGGAGAGACGACTGAGAAACCACTCGAAAAGAGATATTGAAAGTTTGGAAGGTATTTTTAGGAGAGGAGGATTGTAGAAGTTGAGTTTTATCTCTCTTC
>JABUQX010127092.1:15000-22291 GCA_015478945.1 Trachelipus rathkii | reverse complement strand
TTGTTTTATCATATATATACATATATATATTATATATATATATATATATATATATATATATATATATATATATATATATATATATGTTATTATATATATATATATATATATATATATATATATATTATATATATATATATATATATATATATATATATATATATATATATATATATATATATATATATATATAATATTTAATACAACTACAACTTATTCTTCTAGAAAATCAATTATTTTCTAAAAATTTCTTTCGGAAATATTTATTTAATTGAATTAATTAAATGTATTCCTTTTTTATAATTTAAATTATTAATTAATTGAAATTATATTTAATTTTCATCCTAAGTTTTAAGACTTTCAGTGTTTTTGAGTTACATTTCTAATTTTAGCTAACCCCGGCCCCGGCCCCGGCAAAATTCCCGCCCCGGTCGGTCCCTACTTTACACTCACAAACGCTATACAAGCTTTTTATTGCTCTCATCAGTCTTTCCTCTACTCCATACACTTCCCCCAACATCCTCCAAAGTCTGGCTCTGGGTACCGAGTCAAATGCCTTTCTTAAGTCCAAGAAGGCTATATATGCTGTTTTATTAAATTCCCAGCTCTTCTCCAACAATATTCTTAAAGCAAACAACACATTTGAAGTACTCCTGCCCTTCCTGTACCCATATTGTTCCTCTCCCAACTGTATCTCTATCACTTCTCTTAATCTTCTTTCTAAAATCCTTTCGTACACTTTCGCTATATGATCCAATAAAGCTATTCCTCTATAGTTTCCACAATCTCCAGTATCACATTTTCCCTTATAAATGGGCAAAACAACTATTCTCCCCCATCTACTGGGAACTACACCCTCCATCCAACATTTATTAAAAAGTTCCACTATTTTCTTCTTCAATTCTTCTCCTCCTTCCCTTATCAACTCTATCACAATCTATCTTTCTGCCCTGCGCTTTTCCTTTCTTCATTTTTGACAAAGCCTCCTCATATTCTTCCATCGTTATCGGATTCACCCCTCCATCTCCTCTCCCACATATTGCTCCTCTTCCACATTCCTCCCCTCTTCTACATTTAGGAGTTCTCCAAAATATTCAGTCCACCTCTCATTTACCTCTTCCTGTGCTGTAAGTACCTCCCCTTCTTTATTTTTGATACTATAAAGCTTCTTCTTTGATTTTTTTATATGTTTTTGCCAGCTTGAAAATCTTCTTTCCTCCCTCTGCATCCTCTCCCAATTCTTCTGCCATCCTTTCCGCCACCAGCCTTTTTGCCTCCCTCTTCACTATCTCTGCTCTGTTTCTTGCTATCACATATTCAGCTCTTCTCTGTTCTGTTCTTCCTCTCAACCACCTTCTCATTTTCTTGTTTATTACACCCACTGCTCTCTTCACATCTTCATTCCACCACATAGTGTGTTTCTTCCTCGTTCCTCCATACCACCTCACACCCAGCGTTTCTTCCGCGGTTTCACTAATAATTTCCTGCAAATTCATGTTTGTTTCCTCCACATTCGTCAACTTTTCCTTTATTTTCTCCACATATTCCTCTCTCTTCCCTTCCTCTTTCAGGGCTTCAACTTTAATCACTTTCCTTTTTTCTCCAACCTGCCACTTTGTTTCCTGTACTCTCAGTCTGGCAACCACCAATCTATGATCTGAGTCAAAACTGACTCCAGGAAGCACTTTAACATCCTCCACTGTCCTGTAATCCGACACTATGAAATAATCTATAATGGATTTTTGGTCAAAACTTTCGGTGTTTTGATTCCATCTATATCTCGTGATCTTATGAGATTCCCTGTGTTTGAAAAATCCATTCATAATTTTTAAATTCTTTCTCATGCATATATCTATGAGCCTCTCTCCCTCTGGGTTTCTCTCGTTTTCTCCATGTGGACCCAATATCCTCTCCACCTCATTTCTTCTCTTTCCCACTCTGGCATTAAAATCACCCATCAGTAGATGCAGCATGTTGTCTTCGCCTCCACCTTCCACACACTCCTCCACCAAATCCATGAACCTCTCCTTCTCCTCCTCTGGTGGAGCATATACCTGATATAACCGGTATTTTTTCCTCTTGATTTTAAAGGTACTTATAATCAATCTCTCGTTTACCCCTCTCACTTCCTGTATGAAAGGTGCAATCTTTGGTCCGAAAATAAAACCTACACCATGTTTCTTTATTCCTACGTCTACTCCTCTGTAAGCTAACACATATCCACCCCCCAAATCTCTGCCACTTTCTTCACCCTCCACTCTCATCTCCGACATCCCCACCACATCTATCAGTCTGGCCTTCATCATCTCCACGATCTCCTCCTCCTTTCCTCTATACGTACCCACATTTATTGTGGCCAATTTAATCATTTTAAAAGTACAATCCAAATTCGTAGTCCTTTTTCGTTTCCTAAGTCTAAATCCATGAGTTCTGCGTGGTTCCGAGGCTGTTTCTAGGGTATTGCAAGCATTTTCTTTCAGGCAGTGGCTATGAAACTTTGAATATATAGTAATTACCATATAATTTAAATATTATACTGATTTCATAATACTAATATATCTAGTTTTGAAATTATTAACATTTAAAGTCAGAGAACCGACGAGAATTTTTTGGTGGAATTTCTGACAATCCTCTTTTGACAGTTTCGATTGAAGCTGTTATATCTTATTAATTTTGGGGTGTTAATACTAATTATACATACACAAAATCGCAAAATTCTATTCTTTATTTTATATTAGTTTCATAGTCTAAATCGACCCCTTTGGCCTATGACAAGAGGTCAAAATTTCCCCTTTTATAAAAATCTGAATTCTAAATTTTTCTTTTGTTATTTTAAGTACGGATCTGAAATTCACCATTTGTTCAGAATTTCACGCTGATTCCGTTAATACATATCAAATTACTATACTAGTAGCTAGTTGCTAGTAAATTTATTTATTTATTTACCTATGAAGATAATTCTATCTAGTTACCAACATGTAGACAAGTTTTCATTGTTCGCCTCTGAAATTGCTATGTCAATTTTTTGGTTGTCGCGACATTTGATGTGTAATATTTTATTCGTTAATAATTAACGATTATTTATATAACTTTTAAGGTCATTCGTGATATTTATTCATAGTTAATGAATAAATTGTAAATGTTGTTTTTATACTCGTTGGCAACCGCTTTTGCTTGATTTGGCGGGAGTATAAAAGTTTGCGCCAGGCCGATGGATCTCATTCTTAGCCATAGTTAATCGCCAGCAGCCCTAGTTCATGTTAGTTCTCCCAACTTGCTTTGTTTTTCCGACAAGCTTGCTCAACGCAAACCTTCGAGATTAAATAGGCGACGTAGAGTAAATAATATTTTGATCACTTTCATTCTCCAAATGGAGCACCCCATTAGGCTTAGAGCCCTTCAAAAGAACGACTACTTCTAATAGGGATTCCTTTAATTTTATTTTGTTGCAAGGGAAACGGAAAAGTGTATATCTTTTATCCTGTGATGGTTATGTATTTTTTTTTATATTATTAGAAAGTGCTTATATTATCGATAGCCAGGCTGCTAGCTAGAAATGATTTTTTGTAATTTCTTTTCCAAGGATAGAATCCTCCATATTTTTAACTAGTTTTCCTTCTTCTCTTTTAAGCTTAGCTAGGTACAATTGTGGTATCGACTCCTTTTTTCGCCATTTAGACTAAATTCTGATAAATCGGTCTTCCAGTTGTTTGTCAGAGCTTCTGGATATTGTGGGTTGTTGGTAATTACTTACAATATTCTAGAGGGTACGAACACGAAGCAATTGAAAGGTTTGACTTTTTTTTTGTAGGTTTTGCCAAATCACCCGTATTTCAATACCAAGATTTTCAAAGCTTCAGTTCTGTTCTGAACACTTTAAAAATTGCGGATCATAGGTGATTTTGAACGAAGATCTGAAAACTAATGCTGTCCTTCTCTAACCAGCCTATTAGGAACATCGGATAAAAGGTTGTGAATGCAGCTACAACTTAGATTTTGGATATCTTACTTTTAAAACCTCTCTAACTATTTTAGCTGTCTTCCTAACTTTAATATCATTATTATAGTAGAATAATTTCATTGATAAGCTTAACTCCGCGTGAGTGTGGCATCTCGTCAATGTAGGGTTTATCCCTTGGCTCAGGTGGGCCACAACCTTACTCCCCTCACAAAATCCAGCCATTCACTCCTATTATGCACCTTCCTTCTTGCCTATGCCAAACTCACATTCCTCTCCTTCAGGCATTCCTTTACTGACTCAATCCACCTTTTCTTCGGTCTCCCAACAGGTCGACTCTCAGCACACTCACCACTATATATCCGCTTCACCAACCGACTATCATCCATCCTTTCCACATAACCAAACCATCCCAATGTGCTTTCATTTATTCTCTTATTTAGTTCTTTCTTCACACCATACAACTCCCTAACTCTTTCCTTATTTTATCAATTCTTCTCACACCTGACACGCCCCAAGATTGTCCATCTGAATATATTGTACTTTAGAACTATACATCTTATTCCAGTCCATAGTTTCACTACTATGCATTAACACGGGTAACAAAATACCCTCCTGGAAGACCCTAGCCCACTCAAGGCTTAGTCCCTTAACATCCACCAAGGATTTAATTGTACCAGCCACCTTCCTACCATTCATAACTTAATACTACACTCTGCATCATCCGTTCCCTTTTCATCCAAAAGAGCTTCCTATTCCCTTGTAAGTTTCCATTCACCTCCCTTCCAAACTGTTCATTTACCTCTTTTTTTCCCTTCAACATATGCATCTTTTAGTATTCCTTTTTTCCTCCTTATACAATTCCAAACATATTTCTTTTGAGACCTCGTCATTGGCTATAATCACGCCTTTTTTTAACCTTTAGCAGCTTGCATCATCTCTTCATTCTGCCACTCACTGTTAACATTCTTACTTCCTACTTTAGCCCATCCTTATACTTTTTTTGCGCTACTAACAACCGCTTCCTTCATATTCTTCCAGATTTATTCAGTTTCAATTTGTTCCCATTCAACTAATTTATTTGCAATCGCTCTTGATTATATACTATATATATAATTACTATTATTATTATAACTAGTACTATTATATATATATATAATTATATATATGTATATATAATTATATATATTTTACTATATAGTTTATATATTAATAATTGAATACAGCTCATATTTATATAGTGGTACTATATATAGTGTGATAGATATATATATAATATATATATATTATATTATATATATATATATATATATATATATATATATTATATGATATATGATATATATTATATATTATATAATATATATCATATAATATATATATAAATATATATATATATATTATAATATATATATATATATATATATATATATATATATTATATATATAACTATAATATAAATAATATAATTATATATATAATATATTATATATATATTTATATAATACTATATATATATATATATAATATATATATATATATATATTATATATATTATATATATATGATACTATTATATATATAATATATATATATATATAATATAATATATATATAGATATATATATATATATTCAGTTATATATATATACTATACATATATATATATACTATAATATATAATATATTATATATTATACATTATATTATATATATATATATATATATATATTTATATATATATATTATTATATATTATTATAAATATAATCTCGATGCATAATAAAAACTTTGAGTCTTAAACGGTTCCCTTTCCACGAACAATCATTCCCTCTAAGCTTCCTTTCAAGTTTGAATTAGAGATATCAATATAATAATTTATTTATACTTCATTATTATTATTATTATTTATTATTAATTATTATTATTATTAATTATTATTATTATTATCTATAATTATAAATATAATTAATTAATTATTAATTACTTAATTATATTATAATATAATTATTATAATTATATTATATTTATATTATAATTATTATTATTATATTATATTATTATTATTATTATTATTATTATTATTATTATTATTATTTATTATTATTATTTATTATTATTATTATTATATTATTATTATTATATTATTATTATTATTATTTATTATATATTATATTATATATTTATTAAATTATTATATATAATATTATTATTATTATTATTATATTTATTATTATTTATAATTATAATTATAATTATAATATAATTTATATTATAATTTATAATTATTTAATTATAATTAAATAATTTATAATTATAATTATAATTATAATTATAATTATAACGTATAATTATAATTATAATTATAATTATTAATATTATTATATCTATTATTATTTATATATTATATTATTATTCATTATTATTTATTTATTATTATTATTATTATTGAATTATTATTATTATTATATTATTTTAATTATTATATTTTATTAATTATTATTATTATTATTATATTATTATTATATTATTATTATTATTATAATTATATTAATATATTTATAATTATATATATTTATCATTATAATTATAATCATTACAACATAAATATCTTATAATTATAAGATTCTAATTATAATATTATAAATTATAATTATTAATTATATTTTCAATTAAATTATTATATTATTATATTATTATTATTCATTATATTATATATTTTATTATTATTATATTTTATATTATTATTATATATTATTATTCATTATTATTTATTCTTATTCTTATTATATTATTTATTATATTATATATTATTCATATTATTCATTATTATTATTATTTATATCTATATTATTACTTGATTATATATTATTATTATTTAATTGATTTATTATTATATTAGTTTATATTATTATTATATTATTATTATATTATTTATTATTATTCATTTAGTAGTAATTGTAAAAGAATAGTTAGTTAGTAGTAGTTATTTGTAGTAGTATGATTCAGTAGTACTATAATTATTATTCGGATATGATTTATGATTATTCTATTTATTATTGATATGGTTATGATTAATAGATTATGATTATGATTATGGATATATGAATATTGCATTTTACTTAATTATTATTATATTCGTTATTATTATTATAATTATTATTCATTTATTTAACTTTATTATTATCTATTTATTATTATTTTATTTATTTTTTAATATTTATAATTTTTTATTATATTATATTATTATTATTGATTTTTATTATTATATTATTATTATTATTATATTATAGTTAGGACCCTAGTAGAATACTATTAGTGCGATTACAGCA
>JABUQX010127092.1:0-10000 GCA_015478945.1 Trachelipus rathkii | reverse complement strand
TAATATATATATATATATAATAATATAATATATTATATTATATATAATATATATATAAATATTATATAATATATATATTATTATATATAATATAATAAAAAATATATATATATATTATTATCATATATATATAATTAATATATATATAATATATATATATATATATATATATATTTATAATAATATATTATAAATATATATAATAATATATTATAAATATATATATATATAAATATATATACTATATATATATAATAATTATATACTCACTACCTCGACCACGGCCCCAAGATTGTCTATATGAAACAATTGTAGCTTTAGAACTATACCTGCTTATTCATTCAGGTCCTATAGGTTTCACTACTTATGCGTTTAACACGGAGGTAACCAAAAATACCCTCCTGAAGACCCTAGCCCACTCAAGGCTTAGTCCCTTAACATCCACCAAGGATTCAATTGTACCAGCCACCTTCCTACCATTCATAACTTAAATACTACACTCTGCACTTCATCCGTTTCCTTTTCATCCAACCAATATATCTTAAATATTTAAACTCAGACACTGTTCCAGTTTACTCACCATCCAACATAATTTACATCGAAGGACTGTCCTCACTCACAACCATAACCTTACTCTTATCTACGTTTACTTTCAAACCCCTCCTTTTACACAACCTGCCAAATCCCTCTGCCAATCCTCTCAAACTCTCTTCAGATTCCGCCACACAAAACCAAATCATTACCCGGCAATATTATAAGTAGACAACCCTCCATTCTCTTCCATTCTCCATGTCATTCTAACACCTTCACCTTGCCACCCCCACCTCTTAATTCTTTACATAAACCATCCCATATTACAAGATTTGGAATCAACCATGGAGGACATTAACACATCCCTGCCTCATTCCGCTATTAATATTAAACAAATCACGTTCAACTAGATTTATTCTTACACACACTTCGCTATCGTCATACATACTTTTGATTCCACTCAGAAGCCTACCATCACACATGTGTCATTAACATCTGCCATAAAGCTTTCTTATTAATCCCTATCATACGCCTTGTTACAACATCCATGAAACCTAAATTGCAATTTATTACTTCTTCTCTCTAATTTTCTGAATCATTTGTTTCAATGTAAAGATTTCATCTACACATCCTCAACCACCTCTAAACCACCTTGTTCTTCACCAATCAGTTCTTCAGTCACTCAACACACTCTTTCGACCAAAATACCAGCATATATCTTCCCTACAAATTCAATAAACTAATTCCCCTATAATTCCTACAGTTGCCCTTATCCTCCTTTACCCTTATATAAGGGTACTATTACTGCTCTCTTCCAATCCCTCGGAACTATAACCCTCCATAAAAAGCTTTGTTTACAGAAATCTTCTAAATCCACTCAATCCACCCATCTCGCCTTCTTCTTGGTCATTTCAACAGGAATTTCATTTATATCTGCAGATTTACCATTCTTCAACTTTCTCACTCTACCCATTACCTCCTCCTTACTAATGATCTCATCCCCAAAATACCTTTTCCATCTTACACCAACAAGCCCACATACATTCACTATCACCTCTTCATTACTGCCAATGTTATGCAGATGTTCGAAGTGTTCCCTCCACACTCTCCTCACACCCATTTCATCAGTTACGAAAGCACCATCCCTATTCGTTATTCTAAGCATATTTCCCTTTTTCTGATTCTTAACCTTTTGCGCTTCCTTCCAAAAGAGCTTCCTATTCCCTTGTAAGTTTCCATTCATCTCCCTTCCAAACTGTTCATTTACCTCTTTTTTTTTCCTTCAAAATATGCATCTTTTAGTATTCCTTTTTTCCTCCTTATACAATTTCAAACATATTTCTTTTGAGACCTCATCATTGGCTTTAACCACGCCTTTTTTTTAACCTTTAGCAGCTTGCATCATCTCTTCATTCTGTCACTCACTGTTAACATTCTTACTTCCTACTTTAGCCCATCCTTATACTTTTTTTGCGCTACTAACAACCGCTTCCTTCATATTCTTCCAGATTTATTGTTTCAATTTGTTCCCATTCAACTAATTTATTTGCATTCGCTCTTTATATTATTATATTATATATTATGATATGATATATATAATATCATAATTATATATATATATAATATATATATTATTATTATTATATATCAAATAAATAATATATATATATTATATAATATATATACTATTATATATATATATATATATAAATAATATGTGATGATATACTATCATAATATCCGTGATATCACTAATATACTAATATATATATATATACTATATAATTAAAAAATATTAATATAATATATATATAATTATATATATAATTATTTTATATATATATAAATAAAAAGTTTTTTTTGCATGATAATAATTATATTATATATAATATATAGTATATAATTCAAATGGTCCTAAGTGGGTTTGAACCCTTACCCTTGAGGATGGGATAATATATATATATATATATTATATTTATTTATAATATATTATATAAGTATATATATTATATATTATATATATATATATATATATATATATATCTATATATATATATACTATATATATATATATACTTAATATATATAATATATCTATAAGTTAAATATCGCAATGCATCGCTAAAGACCATAAATTTATAATAAAAGCCTTTAAAGAGAAACTTGTAAATAATTTAGAAGAGTCGGTATTTTATCTGAAGTAAGATTTATTATTAATATATTACAGCACAAATTTTCGTTTCTTGTTCGGACCTCATCAGGTGCACCCGTTCTTTGTCTTTACAAAGAACTTTGCACCTGATGAGGTTTCCGAACAAGAAACGAAAATTTGTGGCTCGTAATATATTAATTAATTAAATTCTTTACTCAATAAAAAATTACCGACTCTTTCTAAATATTTACAGAGTTTCTCTTTACAAGGCTTTATTTACGAAATCTATATACTATATTATATAATATTATATATATATTTGTTATAATATATATATATATATATATATATATATATATTATAATATATATATATATAATAATATAATATATATATACTAATCCGCTGTATAAATAAAACTGAGGGTCAACTGGGGTTTCCGTTCTGAGAACAATTTTTTTTAATGAGTCAGCTGGGTCAATGGTTTGAAAAGTATCAGATATATTAAATGTTATTAACTTAATTATTATTATTATTATTATTATTATTATTATATATTATTATTATTATTATTATTATTATTATTATTATTATTATTATTATTATATATATATTATTATTATTTATTATTATTCAATTATTATTAATTATATATTATATCTATTATTATTATTGATTTATTTATTATTATTATTATTATATTATTATTTGTTATTATGTGTGATTCTCTTTAAAACGATTATGATGATTCAGCATTAATATTCATTATTATAATCTATAATCTATAATTTGTAATTTACAATTAAAAGCAGCAATTATAGCTATTAATTATAGTTATATAATTATAATTTTATAATTTTATATAATTATAATATTATTATTATTATTATAATTATAATTATAAATTTATAATTATATTTAATATAATTTAAATTATAATTATATAATTATAATTTATAATATATTTATAATTATATAATTATTAGATTTATCAGTATTATCTATCACTTTTATTATTATTATTATATTATTTTTGTTATTTACTGAATTATATTTATTTTTATTATTATATTATTATTATTCATTATTATTACTTATATATTATATTATTATTATTATTATTATTATTATTATTATATTATTTCATTACTATTCTTATTTTTGTTTTTTTAGTAGTAGTAGAGAGTAGAAGTAGTGTAGTAGTAATAGTAGTAGATAGTAGTAGTAGTAGTATTCTAGTTAGCATTTATTTATTATTATTATTATTATTATATTATTATTAATTTAATTATTATTATTATTAATATTAATTTTATTTTATTATATTATTATATTATTATTATTAGTGTAGTATTATATCCATAGTAGTAGGTTAGTAAGTATTTATTATTATTTATTCATTATTATTATTCATTATTATTATTATTATATTATATTAATTATTATTATTATTATTATTATATTATTTTTCATTATTATTATTAATTATTACTATTGTTTTAATTAATTAATTAATTAATTAAATTAGAATTTCTCTTTAAGGATTTATACTTTTTTACAAAAATGTAAATGTTGACATACGTCCTTTTAAAACACTGTAATCAGATAAATTTAGAATTACATTGTTCATTCAGATATCTAACGGTGATATCTAACCTTTGTAGTCGACATCGCTTTTCGTTACTCTACCCAATGACAAGTCAGCATCATCAATGCCTGGACTCGTTTATGGATTACATTTTTTTATATTTCTTATTGATTTTTAATGAGTAAATTATTATTCAATTGGATTTCTCCTATTTGCTGGTTTTGGTTTCCCGAGCTGACCTCAATGTTCCCTTGTTATCATAATTGCATATTTATAGTCCAAATGTTATCTTTATATTACCAAATGTTAGAAACGAATATTTAACCTGTACACTTCGCGTTATCTCCAACTTTAGAGTCATTTTAACTTGAAAATTAATTTCAAGCTTTTAATTAATGTTAATGAAAATATTTCTACTCATCTTGATCTAACCCTTCCATATTTGTTGCCCGTTTACTTAATTATTTCTGAACTATTGCAGAAACGCACCTCTGGCATAAGAAATAATCCTTATGTTGATGTGCCTATAAATTAAGGATTTTACAGTGTGACTATATGGTGGATGACGTATGGTGCATGTGTTGGTATCGTTAAAAGGATAGAAACCTGTCATATGTTACGAGGTGTGGGAAGGGCTAGCGATCTTGTATGTAGGAAGGAATAATCAAAAGAACAAAAAAGAGAATAGCAAAAAAACGTGTTTTAATAAAAAAATTTTAACTTCTAAATTTACGCCTTTTGTCTTTATTGTCACATTATTAAATTAGAACTCTAAAACGCGAGTACGATTGTTTTTTCTAAATTTCAACCATTTTTGAAATTATTCGGTAATTTTTAAAAATTTGATGTTTTTTAACGGTTTTTTCAGCATTTTGAGAAAAATAAATAATGGAGATGTAGTTCATTGAAATGCAGATTTCAAAAGAGAGAGAAGGAAAGGGGACGAGGAAAAAGAGCATGAATTTACTTTCATTAATGTTTAGGTTCGCGTTCAACGTATTGACGTTTTTTTTCAGGTAATGTGAAATTTCAATATTTAGATTTTTTACTATACCAAAACTTTCATTAGTTTGGTGAAAACCTGTTTTATAAAAAAATAACGCCTTCTATAAAATTGCGCTTTTTCTTAAAATTTCACATTACAAAATTTTAGAACTCTTAAAACGTACAGATTTTTTCCTAAATTTCAAATTTTGAAATTATTTGTTAAATCTTTAAAATTGAAGTTATTTAACGAGTAATTTCAGACATTTGAAAAACGAATGGTTGTTCATGTTGCATTGAAATGCAATTTCAAAAAAGCAGAAAATAGTGAATTTATAAATAGTTTTAGGGTGCATAGTTGTCTTAAATATGACCGTTTTTCTTAATGAAACTTTCAAAATTTGTTTTTAGTATCCAAATATTCATTAGTTGTGGAAAAAACCTGTGGTTTTAATAAAAAAAATTTTAACTTCTAAAATTACCGTTTTTCTTAAATTTTTTCACATTATAAATTTTAGAACTCTTAAAGTACGAATTTTTTCTAAATTCAACATTTGAAAATTATTTGTTAAATCTAATCTTAAAAGGTTTTTAACGGTATTTTCAGCATTTGAAAAAAATAATGTGTTTCATTGAACTGCAATCAAAAAGCAGAAAAAGAGGAATTTATTAACTTGTTTGTTTAGGTGTCTTAAAATGACGTTTTTTAATGAAATTTCAATATGTGTTTTTATATACCATATATTTCATTAGTTGTGAAAACCTGTTTTAATAAAAAAATTTAACTTCTAAAATTACGCTTTTTCTTAAATTTTCACATTACGAATTTAGAACTCTTAAAAGTACAATTTTTCCTAAATTTCAACATTAAAATTATTATGTTAAATCTTAAAGATTAGTTTTTTAACGGTTATTTTTCAGCATTGAAAAAATAATGTTTCATGGAAATGCAATTTCAAAAAGTCTAGAAAATGAATTTATAATAGTTTTTAGATGTACTTGAGATTTAACGTTTTCCTAATGTAACATCATATTTGTTTTTATATACCAAATATTTCATTAGTTTTGAAAACCTGTTTTAATAAAAAAAAATTTAACTTCTAAAATTACGCTTTTTCTTAAATTTTCACATTTACAAATTTAAAACTCTTAAAAGTTAGATTTTTTCCTAAATTCAACATTTGAAATTTATTTGGTAAATCTTTAAAATTGAGTTTTTACGGTATTTTTAGCATTTGAAAATAATGTGTTTCATTGAAATGCAATTTTCAAAAAGCAGAAAAGAGATTTATTAATTGTTTTTAGGTGTCTTTCTTAAAATGACGTTTTTAATGAAATTTTCAATATTTGTTTTTATATACCCAAATATTTCATTAGTTGTGAAAACCTGTTTTTAATAAAAAAAATTATAACTTCTAACATTACGCTTTTTCTAAAAAAATTTTCACATTACGAATTTAGAACTCTTAAAAGAACGTTAAATTTTTTTCCTCTAGTTCCTCGTTTAAATGTTTCCTTTGATTCTAAAAATTTGAGGTTGTTTAACGGTATTTTCAGCATTGGAAAATATAATGTGTTTCATTGAAATGCTATTTCAAAGAGCAGAAAAGAGAATTTATTAATTGTTTTAAGTGTCTTAAATTGACGTTTTTTATAAATGAAATTTCAATATTTTGTTTTCATTACCAAAATATTTCATTAGTTGGTGAAAACCTGTTTTTAATAAAAAAATTTAACTTCATAAAATTACGCTTTTGCTTAAATTGTTCACATTACGAATTTAGGAACTCTTAAAGTACGGATTTTTCCTAATTTCAAACAGTTGAATTATTTGGTCGCATTTTTCGCATTGAGTTTATTGATCTGCTATGTATAAATTATTTTGGAAAAAAAAATTAATTTGGTTCAGTGACATGCATTTTTAAAAAGCTGAAAAGTGAATTATTAATAGTTTTAGATGTCTTAAATTGACGTTTTTATAATGAAAATATTCAATATTTGTTTTTATATACAAATATTTCATTAGGTTGAAAAAACCTGTTTTAATAAAAAAAATTTAACTTTATAAAATTTCGCTTTTTCTTAAATTTTACATTACAAATTTAGAACTCTTAAAGTACGATTTTTCCTAAATTTCAACATTTGAATTATTTGGTAAATCTTAAAAATTGAGTTTTTAACGGTTATTTTCATAGCATTTAAAAAATAATGTGTTTCATTGAAATGCTATTTCAAAAGCATAAAGTTAATTTATTAATAGTTTTAGGTGTCTTAAATTTGACGTTTTTTTTAATGAAATTCATATTTAAGTGTTATATACTAAATATTCATTAGTTGTGGAAACCCTGTTTTTTAATAAAAATTTTTTAACTTCTTTAAAATTACGCTTTTTTCATCTAAATTTTCACAATTATAAATTTTAGAACTCTTAAAGTACGATTTTTTTCCTAAATTTCAAACATTTGAAATTATTTGGTAATTTTCTTAAAAATTGAGTTTTAACGGTATTTTCAGCATTGAAAAAATAATGTGTTTCATTGAAATGCAATTTCAAAAAGCAGAAAAGAGAATTTATTAATTGTTTTAGGTGTCTTAAATTGACGTTTTTTAATGAAATTTCAATATTTGTTTTTATATATACCAAATATTTCATTAGTTGTGAAAACCTGTTTTAATAAAAAAATTTAACTTCTAAAATTACGCTTTTTCTTAAATTTTCACATTACAAATTTAGAACTCTTAAAAGTACGATTTTTCCTAAATGTCAACATTTGAAATTAATTTTGGGTTTAAATCTTTAAATGAGTTTTTTAACAGTATTTCAGCATTTGAAAAAACAATGTTGTTTTCATTGAAATGCAATCTTCAAAAAGCCGAAAAAAACGGAATTTATTTAATAGTTTTAGGTGTCTTAATTGACGTTTTTTAATGAAATTTCAATATTTGTTTTTATATACCAAATATTTCATTAGTTGTGAAAACCTGTTTTAATAAAAAATTTTAACTTCTAAATTACGCTTTCTTCTTAAAATTTTCCCAATTATAAATTTAGAACTCGTTAAAAGTACGATTTTTGCTAAATCTCAACATTTGAAATTATTTGTTAAAATTCCTTAAAAATTGAGTTTTTTAACGGTATTTTCAGCATTTGACAAAATAATGTGTTTGGTGTTTCATTGAAAATGCAATTTCAAAAAGCAGAAGAAGAGATTTTATTAATTGTTTTAGGGTGTCTTAAATTGACGTTTTTTAATGAATTTCAATATTTGTTTATATATCAAAAATATTTCATTAGTTGTGGAAAAACTCTGTTTTTAATAAAAAATTTAACTTCTTAAATTATGATATTTTTTATTATATTCCAAGATTACGAATTTAGAACTCTTAAAAGTACGATTTTTCCTAAATTTCAACATTTGAAATTATTTTGTAATTCTTAAAATTGAGTTTTTAACGGTATTTTCAGCATTTGAAAAATTAATGTGTTTCATTGAAATGCAATTTCAAAAAGCTGAAAAGTGAATTTATTAATAGTTTTAGGTGTCTTAAATTGACGTTTTTTAATGAAATTTCAATATTTGTTTTTATATACCAAATATTTCATTAGTTTTGAAAACCTGTTTTAATAAAAAAAATTTAACTTTAAATTACGCTTTTTCTTAAATTTTCACATTACAAATTTAGAACTCTTAAAAGTACGATTTTTCCTAAATTTCAACATTTGAAATTATTTGGTAAATCTTAACCTTAAACGTTTTAAATTCTCTTTTCTGCTTTTTGAAAAAATAATGTTTCATTGAAATACAATTTCAAAAAAGTAGAAAAGAGGAATTTTATAATTGTTTTAGGTGTCTTAAATTGACGTTTTTAATGAAATTTCAATATTTGTTTTATAAACCAAATATTTCTTTATTTGTTAAAAATTTTTTTTAAAAAAAAAAATTTAACTTTTTAAAAATACGCTTTTTTTTAAATTTTACACATTAAAATAAGAACTCTTAAAAGTACGATTTTTCCTAAATTTCAACATTTGAAATTATTTGTTAAATCTTAAAATTGAGTTTTTAACGGTATTTTCAGCATTTGAAAAAATAATGTGTTTCATTGAAATGCAATTTCAAAAGCTGAAAAGTGAATTTATTCATAGTTTTTAGGTGTCTAAATTGACGTTTTTTAATGAAAATTTCAATATTTGTTTTTATATACCAAATATTTCATTAGTTGTTTGAAAACCTGTTTTAATAAAAAATTTTAACCTTTTAAAATTACGCTTTTTCTTAAAAATTTTTACATTACAAATTTAGAACTTCTTAAAAGTACGATTTTTCCTAAATTTCAACAAAAGATTGAAATTATTGGTAAATCTTAAAATTTGAGTTTTTAACGGTATTTCAGCATTTGAAAAAAATGATGTTTCATTGTAAATGGCCAATTTCAAAATAGCAGAAAAGCGAATTTTAATAGTTTTAGGTGTCTTAAATTGACGTTTTTTAATGAAATTTCAATATTTGTTTTTATATACCAAATATTTCATTAGTTGTGAAAACCTGTTTTAATAAAAAATTTTAACTTCTAAAAATACGCCTTTTCTTAAATTTTCACATTACAAATTTAGAACTTTAAAAGTACGATTTGTTTCCTAAATGTCATGATTTTGGAAAATTATTTGTTAAATCTCTAAAATTGAGTGTTTAACAGTATTTTCAGCATTGTTGAGGTAATTGAACATATTTTCGATAAGATGT
>JABUQX010127091.1:0-23233 GCA_015478945.1 Trachelipus rathkii | reverse complement strand
TATATATTATATAAATTATATTAATATATAGTATATATATAATATATATATATATATAAATATTATATATAATTATATATAATAGATTATATAATATATTATAATATATATATATATATTATATATATATTTAAATTATATATATATAATTATTAATTTATATATTATATATATATATATATATATATATTATATATATATATATTATTATATATATATATATATACTAATATATAATAATATATGATATACATATATATATTTATATTATAATATATACATATAATATATAAATATATAATAATATTAATAATTATATATTATAATATATATATATTTCTTATACCATATATAATACAATATATGAATACGTTAATATAATATAACTAATTATATATATATTATATAAATAATATATATATTATTTATATATAGTATATATATATATAATATTATATATACTATAGTATATAATATATTATTATGTGTATATATATATATTATATATAATATATATAATAATATATATATATAATTATACTATATATTATATATAATTATATATATGATATTTATATATATATATTATATATATTAATAATTATTATATATAATATATATATATATATTATATTAATATATATAATATAATATATAATATTATGGTATATAATATAATTATATATATAATACATATAATAGATTATATAATATATATATGTATATAAGTTAGTATTTTTATAAATTTTTAAATTAATTAATAAATATATATTTATATATATATATAATATTAATTATATATATATTATATTTATATATATGTAATATATATTAATAATATATATATTTATATATTAATTATTATAATATTAATTATATATATATTATAATATATATTATATATATTAAATAATATACATTATATATTAATATATAATAATTATTATATAATATATTAATATATATATATAATATTAATTATATTATATATATATATATATAATTATATATATATATATATATATATATATATTATATATAATTAATAATATTATTAATATATAATATATATATATATTAATATATATTACTTTATATAATTAATATATATATATATATATAATATTATATATATTAATTATATATATAATATTTATATATATTATATATGTATATTATATATATATATATATATATATATATTATATTATTTATTGATGTATAATAAAAACACATATGACATATTTATAGAATATATATATTATAATATTATAAATAATTATATTATCTATAAATTATTAATATATATATATATAATATATAATATAAATTTAAATATATAATATATATAATTATTTATTATAAATTATATTAATTATTGTATATATAATATATATAATATATTATATATATTAATTATATTATTATATATTATGATTAATAAATATTAATAATATATATAATAGTATTATATTATAATTATATATATATATATATATATATATTATATATATATTAATAAATATATCCATATTTATATATATATATATATATATATATATATATATTTATATATATATATTTATATATATAACTATTAATATATATTTATATTAATATTATATTATATATATATAATTATAATATATATATTTAATAATATATAATTAATTTAATTATATTAATTAATTAATATATTATAATTATTATATATTATATATACTAATATATATATATTATAATTATAATAAATATATATATATATATATATATATTAATATTATATATATTAATATTAATATATATAAATATAATTATATATATAATTAATTATATACTAATATATATATATATATATATATTATATATATAAAATATATGAATATGAATATTGATATATATATATTATTATATTATACATTATATATATATATATTATATATATATATATATATATTATTATTTAACTAATCTATTTATTATGTGTATTATAAATATGATATAATTTATTATAATAATATTAATATATTAAATTAATTATATATATATATATATATATAGATTATAATAATATACAAAGCCAGCCTAGCATAAGCCCACCAGGAGCACACCTATAATATAATCATCCTTCCTTCTGTACATAGAAAAAATTATTCCATAGAAAATTATCATTGGAAGAATATTACCTGCTTATCCAAATTAAGGTTTTCAAGGGAAAATAGTTGTACCATAATAATATAATAATATATTAATAATGAATATATTATAATATAATAAAATAAAATAATTAAATAATAATATAATAATAATTATATATTACTAGGCTTTAAAACAGCTTATCGAAAATACTAATTTAAATATATTAATTAAAATGTAACTAAGATATAATATTAAAATAATGATGACAATATGAAGCAAAATAAGGATTATATTTAAAAAACAATTACCTTAATAGACATAATAATAATAATATATAATATAAAAAAAAAAAAATTATAATAGTATAATTAATTATAATAATGAATAAAATAATATAATATAATAATAATAATATATAGTTAAAAATAATAAATAAATTAAATAATATAATAATAATAATAATATAATAATTAATAATAAATAATTAAATAATAATAATATAAAGAATTATAATATATATAATATATAATATATAAATAATAATAAAATTAATAATTAAATTAATAATAATAAATAATATTAATAAGATTAAAAGTAAGAATATTAATTAATAACTTTATAATAAAATACAAAATTTAATATTAAAATATATATAATATTATAAATATAATATATAAAATACCAAGTATAAGTAATTTTTGGAATACTTCAACAAATTTCTTTTCTTTTTATAACGATGTTTAGGATATAAGTATAATTGTATAATAATTTAAATATAAATAATAATAATTAATAATTAATAATAAAATAATAATAATTATAATAATAATAATAATAATAATATATAATTAAATATAATAACAATAAATATTAATGAAAATAATAAAAATAATATAATAAAATAATATAATAATATAATAATAATATTATATTAAAATTATACTGACATTTAATTAAATATAATTAAATAATAATAAAATAATAATTATATTAATAAATATAATTAAATATATAAATAATATAATAATAATAATATTATATATTAAAATAAATATATAATCATATAATTAATAATAATAATAATAATTTTTATAATAACACTTATTAAATAATAAATAATAATAATAATTTAATTATAAAACACTTAATACATAATTTAATTAAATTAAATTAAATATATAAAATATATTTGTGTTAATAATATAATAATATAATAATAATATATTTAATTAATAAATAAATTATTTTTTTAAAAATTATGTTATATTTATTTATAATTTAATTATTTATATATTAAATAGAAAATAGGATTTAATTTAAGTTTTATAATATATTCCTAATTTATTCTTATACTTTTTTAATAGTATATTGAATTATTATTAATATTTATAAATTATTTTATTTATTTATTATTATATTATTATTAATTTATTATTATTGATTATTATATATATTATTATTATAATAATTATTATTTTTATTTTATTAATAATATTGTTTAATTAATTAATTAACTAATTATATTATTATTGATTATTTAATTTAAATTAATTATTTTTATATTATTTATTTAATATTAACATTTTTTATTACTTAAGGAAATAGATAATTCAGACATGATAGAATTAAAGTAAAATAGTCAAACTTATTTAATGATTATTTTAATATTATTATTATTTATTTTTTTATAAAATTATTCTACATTTAATATTTATTTTATAATATTTTTTAATTTAATATATATTTCTTATATATATATTTATTATTATATTAATTATTTATTATTCTATGATTATTAATATTTTTGTATTTTTAATTTATTTATTATTATTTTATGATTTTATTTATTAATGAATAGTGTCAAATATTTGATAATTTATACTTTAAAATTAATAATTTAAATTTGTCATTAGTTTTACAATATACATATATCTCTACAGTATCGTGTCATTTGAATCATGAAAATATTACATCAACAAATACTCAATACAATCTTAATAATTTTTGTATTCAGTTGACTTTTTGAATTAATAATTACTCTAGTAATCAATATGTGAGGCATCGCAAAGGAGAACAATTTTGATATCTATAGTAGTAATTCTTATATATTGATCTTATATGTATTACATTAATATATTATATAAGATTAATTATTAAAATATCAATTATAATGTAAACTACCCCACTAAATATCTTAATAGGATATATTCCTTTTATATTAATAAGTTAATAATAATTTTTCTTAAATAATGTAATGAAAATGGAATAATAATATAATTTCCTTTTAATGTAATATATTTTTTACAACCTTAATATATATATAAATAAATGTTAAATATTATGTATAAACGTATTTATAATAATCAATTTATCTATCTTCACATAAATATACATGTAAATAAATCATGATAAATATCAATATTACCATATACTACATATCCCGTAACCCATTCATATACACTGTTACATTACCTTAATTTACGAGTATCTTAAATTATTTAGATTATCATAATATATATATGGTCTTTAATATAAATTTGAATTAATATATTTATATTAAGTATATATAATTCTAAAGTATTACTATACTATATATTATATATACTAATATGTATATATATAATATATTATTTATAATAGTATTCATAATATCTATTGATTAGGTATAAATATAACTATATATATATATCATATAAATAATTTAAAATAAATCAAATAGATATATTATCAATAATCTAATATGTAATAAATAATAGTGTCTTATAAATCATTTATTATAATGTCTCAATACATATTTCTAATTAGATACTTCATGTTTATTAAACATATCATACATATTCATAATTCTGTACTGCCAATACTCTATATTAACTCCGAAAAAGTACCTTATCAAGCTCAGCGTTTGAAGCATACATATAATAATTATTAAATTAGATAATAATATTATTAAATATTAAAACTAATATATATTAAATATACATTATTATCAAAGTTGACCTGGTTAACAATCTTGTGAATAATCAGAATCACAATTTATACAGGAACTTAGATTTTAACTCTCAACAGTATAAATAAAGTCCTCTAAACGGTCAATGGATTATTTTATTAAATAGGTTCTATACCGTAGTATGAAGAGAGCTCGAGCTATCAAAGAAAGGGTTACTTGTTTTCTTATTTCTATGTCTTGAGAAAGTGTTTGATTTCTCCTTGAGTCTTGAAGTAGATATATTTTTTGATGTGCTTTTAAATTACCTGTATATCTATGATTGATTCTTGAGAGATAGTGGTTCAATATTTCTTGAGGTTCTAATGAGAGGTGTCCCTTTCGTATGATGTTACAATTATTGTGTGGCTAAAGGAAGTGTTGGGGTATCTCCCTTTTTCTTGTTCCCTTCACTACCGACTAAGATTCCGATTATGTATTGTACAAGTCTATCTTATGTAGCCTCCTTCCTTTTTGCCATAAAAAGACTAAATATTGTCTATTATAATAACAACGATAGTAAATTGATACTTTCATTGTGCGATAAGTAGACCCTTTAACACAATAAGGAAATGTAAATTTTACAACTACTCTAAATGTTAATAGATATGGATTAAATAAATAAAATAGAACCATTTGGACATTAAATATTACTACATTTAATCAGCATCCAAGGGGGCCTTTGAAACTGACTCTAAAAAGGTAAATATTGTATATTTTTAGATTATAATTTTAGATAACAAAAAATAATTTTAATCCCATCGTATTATATATCCTATATTTGTTATCTATAAATATAATTTATCTATAATACATAAGACTTAGGAATAATCAAATTAAAATAATGCATATTAATCTAATATATATAATAATATATAACAGTAATATAAAGGATATATTTACAATATTCATAATTACATTATTATTAATAATAAGCCTAAAATTATATATATATAATATCAATATATTATAATATACTATATAATTAAATTTATTAATCAGAATATAATAATACAAGAATAAATAAAGAAATTATATTAAGTCGATAATTTATTTATAATATATAATAGCTATCGAATTAATAAAATATATCCTTATAATGATCACATCTATAATATTAATAGACCATAGAAATATATATATAACATGATCTAATTACAATTAACAAACTTATTGATATCTCATATAAAAAATATAACTTATTAATAATAAATATATATATGATTAAATATTATATTTTTATAATTTAATTAGAAAAATAAAATTAATAATATGTTAGTGTAATTACATATAAAATATTTATATATTTTTATATTTCCTAAAATAAATATAAACTTAATATTAATTTATATCTACATTCTTATTTATATTTTGGTATATACTCAAGACTTATGTTCATATAAGATATATCATATAATTAAATTGAATATATATTATTATTAATATATATTAATATATAACATAAATATTTGTTTAATTATTAATATATAATAACTTATATATAATATATTAATAATATATATAATATATATATTAATAATACTAATATGTAATATATAATATTAATATGTATAATTTATATAATATATAATAGTGTTATATAATATTCCCTTTAAACATAATATATATATATAATATTAACCTCAATATAATTATAATCATCAATAAATAATGTATATTAGTTAATATTAATTATAATATTAATATATCATAATTAAAAATATATAACCTATCACTAGAATAGATAATAATATATTAATAATATATATCTTATATGATATAGTTATATTTATAATGATCATAATTAATATAAATATATAATAATTATATATAATATAATATATATATTTATTATCAATATAAATATATATAATTATATTCATTAATAATTACTTTAATTATTTAAAACTAATATAATATAATAAATAAATATAAATATTCATTTATTTAATTTAATCTATATATCTAATTTAAATATATAAATTAAATGCCTAAAATAATACATAACATTCTAAGAACTAGTATAAATTAATAAAATTACATACAGACAAATACTATCATTGAACACTTTAATATAAATCTTAAAGCCATTAGAATTTAAAACTTAGCTAATCAATTATACAATAACAAGGTATCCTCAAATAAATTTTATTCAACCTCAAGTAAATAGTTAAACTAACAAGTGGACTCTAACTCTAAAAACATTATTCCAGTCGTCACTTATTATCAATATACAATCAATACTATCATACAAATGACAATGTTAATGTTACAATTAACATAGTAAATATTTAACTATAATAAAAAAATTTAGCATAACCTTTACCTAACCTGCATAATACTTAATGGGTTTCGTATATAAATAATGACAAAAATAACAAATGTAATAGATTACTTACTCTGTAAAGTCTATAATCTTAAAATTTAGAATATATATCATATAACGTAATTAATTAATAATACTTATTACACACAACAAAATAGTTATCTAATAAATACGAGACAACCAATTATACATACAATTATGATCAATGTTAAATGGCTGTTATAACATGCGCGAGAGATATATGCTTAACATACATATACGGAATAGTGAATGTATTATTTAAATCAAATAAATATAATTTATCATAAACCTTTACCTATAATACCATTCATAAATTAACGCGTAACGGAGTAAAGTATCGAAAACAAAAGTTATATAAAGTTTAATTTAGTGCTTAATATCTCTCTTTTAATAAGTACTCCGTTCACCCTGAGCCTTTCAGAATAAAAAATATCACAGAAATCTTAAATATCACAATGAGTATTATAATAATTTCATTAAATGAATTTTAATTTTCATTTATTGCAATATAAAGTTTATATTTCAATAGCTTATTATATTTAAAGGATATCACAATTATTTAATTTATTTCAATAGCTCAATAAGCGATTTCTCTTAATGCAACTGTAGTATGAGCTAAGATGCAAGGACTGTCACTTCTGCGAATTACGAGTATCTATATTAATCTATATAAGATGATCAATTCCATTCTTGCTGAATAAATAACGAGAAGCTCCTCAGTCTGTAGTCTGAGAAATAGACAGCTGATAAGTAAGAAATAGCATGTGAAAAGGATGCTCTTACGTAAATGAGGTCATTTGCTATTACGGTTATAATCTCTAAATTACTGATAGTATAAATAGATGTATATACAACCCTTATGAAATGTAATGAGTATGACTTTCTTTCAACAACCCATATCAGAAGATAAAGGGTGATTATGATGTGAGTAGCACCTATTAAATGCATTATCGCGCTAATTGCGACATTGCTAGGGAAGCATAAATATGATTAGCTTTGTCAAGTATGGTTAGCGAAACTAATAATTAATACATAGGTTTTTTTTCTGTGTATGATGGTTATCACTGTCTTTTAATTAATATATAATATGTACTAAACCTATACGTAATTCATATGAGTAATTGCTTAAACGTTAATATCTTAATGTATTTTGACATTCTTTCAATTAACAGTTATATAAACATAGTCTAATTTGACCATTGATATTCATTAGTTTAATATTAAATTTGTTTACAATAGTGACAAAAACTATCTGACACACTAACTTACCTCACGATTAAAGCGTAACCATTTTTAAACATTAACTCTAAAAGTCACTACATGCTTGAAGTCACCAATAAAGTAACTAGCAATGCATAGAGAAGGTGGAACATTTGCTGAATAAAGTTATTTCATTACAACTTACACTAATAGACCATAAATTTTAATTTCAAATATAATAAACGAATTTTTTTTTTCAAATGGACATCAGTATAATATTTTTAAATCAAATAAATTTCTTAATCCTTGTCTAAAATTTATAACATACAGAGACTCTCAATGTACGTACAAATACTGTATAGACCATAACAAATTTTAATTTAAACCTCCAAACTAATAATACAAATTAAAAAGTAAAGTTTACTTTGAATAATAAAATATTGTGTGCATAAATTATAGAATTTATTGCTTAAATAAGTTATGATAAATACTGTATATTTTATAAGACATTAAAATCTTAAGTAAATCAAGTAAATACATAACCTACCAACCCTCCCTACCTCACCCTCTACCATGACCTTATTGATACTATTGATTCTATGATATCCTATCTATAGTAATCACATCTTAACGAATGTCCATCAATGGTTCAGTGATAAATAACTATAAATCAACTAAAAATTATAATTAATTTCCTGAGAGTTAGTTAATTATTACATATATCATTAATCGTGAATTTAAATAGTGCAACAAGTGAGACGAACTTGAATTTTTTAAATACATTAACTTAAAGCTTAAGACTATAACTATGTAAATATTCTAGAACTAAGAATAAGATAATTGTTAATCAACGTAACAAACCGGATTAAACTAAGACTACTCAATAACGTAGCGTAATATAAACTCAATCTATATACAATACTCCTCACAGTAATTTAATAATAACTAAAACAGATAATAACTCAGATCTAACATTATAATTATTCACTTTACATATACCAAAAGAATATAATATAACCTTATTCAAAACACTCATTTTCCAAGCATTAAATCTCTTTCTAATAATCAAAATGAACAGGTGTGATTATGTAAAATGATTACTAATGTTATCCCTTTGTCAGATTATTTAAAAATCATAATAAAAATTATAGTGAATTAAATCTCATTGATTCTAAAGTCATCATAAACTTGAAACAATACCATATAATAACTGTTCAATTACTGTAATCGCGAAATACAAATTCGTCGTTATTCTATTTATTTGGATATTAAAGCAAATTAATTTAAAAAATAAATTCAATACATAACCTCGTCAAATAAATAAATGATGTTAGTGCGCAATACAATACTATAACAAACTTTTAACCAAATGAATAAATAACATAAAAATAACAATAATTAATAATTAATATCCTGACATATCATTAAATTTTGAAAGTTTCTTTGAAATAAAGTTGGATTGGTGTTCATTCCAATATCTTATTTATCCATCCCTCATACCCCTCATATTAAAATCAGTAAATCAGTAAATAAACCATACACTATCAAATCCCTGCGTGCCCTATCACATTAACCACCGCCTATATAATGATCTATCACCTATTAAGATAATCAGGTCATTAATTTTCGAGTAACTTAATATTTTCTGAAGTATCAGTTAACAGGTGTAAATACGTTAAATTAATCTATACATAATCCTCATAATACATAAAGTTTGACCTAAATATCTATCAAGATAATCACAACTATCTTAAACTATGAATTGGATCAAACTGGATCTTCAATATCAAAGTGATCAATACGTATAACGAGTAATATATTAATGTCATTTGAAACTTATGAAATAAAACGTAGATCTAATTTAGAACATAATAAATTATCGGAACTAAACACACTAGAAGAGACTTACTCAACAAGAAAACTTAACCTAGGCTCACGTTTTCTAACACATAACATTAGTCAGGTAACACAGCTAATAGAGTTTCAAGCAAAAAGCTGCATGCAATTTAACTTTCAGAGAAACAACAGGACAAGAATAAAGACGTAAGTAGAATAAAAGTTTAAATCGGATAATATAGATCATTACATCTGGGTACAGACAATAATAACTTATCAGTGTATACGGGTTTTCATATACAAGGGTGGTATATTTCCTAAGAGCGCAACACATTACGCGTATCCGTCCCCGAAGAATAGAACCTCAATTGGGTGAATAGTGAATACCCGAAATAATAAATAACGTTGATAGAATATGAATCCTAAAAGTGAGAGCTGAGATTGCATTTCCGAATGGGGATATAATAAATAATATAAGTTAAGCGGGACAAATTGAATGATAATAATGGCCTACTCAAGCCATACGAAATACCATGTGGACTGATTCATTGCGACACTATACCTCACATTAACGGTACACAAAGGGTAATAAATATTAGAGAATAAATGAATCGCCAGAACTAGTGAAATGAACTCCAATACCAAAGTCTTACAACCCCTAAATCGAAGTGATAGTAAATCAATGTGAACCCCTACCCTTCTCAGGAATTTACAATAGCATCCACTATTCAAAATGGAATGCTAAAATATCCCACTATTGAAATATATAAAGGTACTATATCTCTCGGAATTCCAATAAGGTGTGAATTGAAAATAAATTAGTCATCCATTTTTCAGAACTATAAATTTGTTAAATTAATTAAAATAATGTAATAGTAAACTCATGATGGAATCTATACAATCGTAAAGTTAGAGATTTACTTTAATTATATGTTATAAATATATTTAATACTAATGTGAACCTGAAAGAAAAAGTGTAAGTAATTAACTCAAGATAAACATTGCTATTATGGTAGAAGTACTTGCATGAAGTAATTTATGTTTAATAAGATATATATAACTCATGTGTTACACTAATCCTGAGTAACTAATGTTTGTAATCTTGTTTCCCTATACTAAAGCAAAATCACGTATGAAGGAGACATGACATCATTGCAATCATATAGGTATGAGTTTTTGATAAATATTTTATTTAATAATAATAGAATTAATAAAACCCAATGGTATAAAGTAATATTGATCAGGATTATTTTGCCATATGATATAAATAATAATTAAAATTTTCTAACTAAAGGAGAATAAAATTCGTAATAAAATAATATCAATCAACTAGTATACTAAATTGAAACAATCATATGAATATTTACATCGTATTAACGAATTAGACTAACTAATTGTGTCGATGAAAAAGATAATCAGTGATTCTAATACATAATTATATTAAAAAGTTGCATTTCAGATACTATTTTCATATTTTATATTCCTCTATAAATGTTTGTAGGCCCTCCAGGGTATTTTCGTCAGAGTTGTAATATATAAAGTAAAAAATTGTACAGTCAATATTAAACATGAATGCTGAATATCCAAAATGTTAATCATCTGAAATATATAGTGAACTCTATTGGAATCATAATCAAGGAATATAGATCTCGATCAGATCAATAGGCGATAAATAATAATGTGGATAATGATTAAATAATAAGAATTAAATGAAAAAAAATGAGATAACTGGGTAAGTCATCTGCTAAAATTTCTTGTCAATTAATTAAAAGGAAGTAAGTAATGATAGATTTGAAAATTAAAACTTTGATTAAACTCCTCCTTCCCAACCGAATAATGGGCAACATAACTTATAATAATTAACTTAATACCTACGACCTTCTTAAATTGGTGATATATAAATTTTTATATTTTATCATTACATATTGAATATATATTTTATGTATATTATAATGTGACAGATATATAAAAATGAGCTGTTGAACTTATAAAAACTGTTAGACAATTTAAATAGATATTAATAAAAGTTTGTAAATATGATTTTAGTCATATTCCTAGCACCATCTATTTAATGTTGAATGAGTTTATAATTATATATTTTATACATTTTAATGGAACAGGTTTATGATATTATTGATAATAATATATTACGCACAAACTGATGTGAATTGAAGAAATTTGGTACGAAAGGCGGATGGAATAACACTAATATAACTTTTGACAAAGCTGGTGATGTTAATGGTAGCAAAAGCCTGAACAGCTTTAATGCTGGTGTAATGTGCTACTTATTTAACCCTTTAGGTTTAAAATTACATTTTGATTTTTTAATAGAGGTGGGGTTTTATTATAAGATATAAATTGTGAATAGGTTAGATCGTTGCTATAATAATGATTAGATTTATTGAATAATAAGTTTACACTATGTTGTTCTAAGCGTTGCAGTATAATAAGTTTTTCATTTTAATTATGATTATGCACAACTACACCCAGTTATTTTAATCTCTATTTTTAATTTATGGTGATTGAGTTAATAGTGTTATGATTACCTGTTTGTCATTATCAATATCTTTTTATCCTTTGTTACAATTGACTAATGTATTAATTTTATTCATTAATTATTAAGTAGTATGTTAAATGTGCTATTTATAATGTTATAAAAATTACGTATTTGTACAATGTTTAATTGCATATTATTCGATTATTAGTTATTAAGAATTTATTTTTATAGTTATATATATCTATTAAATACTTAAAAGTGGTCCGACCAAGAACATACTCTGAGGGAATATAATTTAGTTTTCATTAATCGTGTTTTTTATGTTGATTTATGATCACTCAATATCATCAAAAGATCCATAAAAGGTTCTAATGACGTGAGGGTAGGCTCTACTGGGTAGGGAAGAAAGTGGTTAGTTGGTGGTTTGATTTACTGATTTACTGATTTAATACTTTTAAATCAGTAGAGCTATGACAACATTTCCCTGTAAAACTTTATTCAAATCACCTTAATTTTATGTTATGTTTGGTTAAGTAGACTTTGTTATGTTTACAGTTATTCATTGGGCGCTGTATAAGGATAATTAGTTGAACAAGGCTTATTGATATGGTAATTTTTTTGATTAAAATCATTACTTCTGTGTCGTATGTAGAAATTTACTCTGGTTTATTAATAGTGTAGAGGATATGTGGCCGAAAATATGTGGCATGAATAAGGTTACTTGTTATTGTTAGCGGCAGATGCGTGAGTGTTACTGTTAACTGCGATGGAATAAAATGGGATGGATACTTTGTTAATTTTTTTAGGGTAGGTTTATTCGTTGCGTAAGGTGTTGTCAGGTTTTGTCACGCTACGAAATATTGATTCTTAAGTTCTGGTCATTGCTATAAGTATAGCCTTATTAAATGTAAAGAAAAGAGGACAATGTTTCGTTAGCATTATATTTCGTTGGTTCCCGAGAAGAGTATAATAAATGATGATGATATTCTTGTTTTTGTTAAAGTTATTGTTTCTGTTGTTGTTATTGTTTTCTAAAGATAATATATACCCTTTTGAATCTGATATGGGCTCGTTCGCGTACGTCGTATTCTTGTTTTACTTTCTTCTTTTCAGTTAGGTTGCAGAAAGAATCTCAATACAGTTATTGGTTATTAAGTTAATATTTTCATCAACAGGATAGTTTTCGCAGTGCTGATACGGAGAAACATATCCTCGCAATTTCTCTACGCTTGGTTGTTGATAGTCTACCACGAATGCAGTGTCGCTCAAAAGAACTTTGTGTCATTTATATTATTTAATCAGTATATGTGCGAATTTTTGACTGCATTAATGAACGTATTAATCGCATTAGGTAAGATTTTGTAATCAATGAAACACTTTATGCAAATGCTTGCTGAAAGCATAAAACATTTTTCATGTTTAGAGTGGTATTTTCTGAAAGGGGGGACGGAGTCTAAAAAGAGATAAGCCTAAAAAACTTTACTTGGGTTCGTCTTTACGTGCGTGTTGGGGATTATGATATTGAGGTAAGGTTATGATAATTTTTTGTTTAACAATATTACTATGTTAATGTAAGAGGGATCCCGCGATGATGTTCGCTTTTCAAGTTAAAAAGTAATGACAAATGTTGTAGTGTTTATTCGTAAGTTTTTGCTTTATTGTTAAGTACGTTATGGTCATAGTTAATCTTTACACAAAGTGTAAATATTAGCTTTACTTTGTTTTTGTCTGTTTACTCTCATAATAGGTATTTTATGATGGTTAGGTAAGGTATGCTAATTTTTTTCTTGTTAAATTTAACTATGTTAATGTTAAATTCACATATGTAACATGTAATAAGGAGAATTTATGTTTGATAAAAGGGTGCGACTGGATTCCATGTTTCCTTGCTGAGCTCTTAGGTTAGTTACTTTTACTGTTGATGAAGTTTGACCTTTGTTAATGTTAAGGGCGTTTATCTGGCTTAAGATGTGTGGCGAGGTTTGTCGTTGTATGTATTATTTATTTCTAGTCTCTAGCAAATGTTCAAGATGTTAATGGCTCTTTATTAATGTGATTAAAGTACTTGTACGTTTCACCGCATTATACTGTTCGCTAAAGAGTTCTGATGGATAAATTACACAACGATGTATGGTAAATTTTTTGTAAATATTACCATGGTAATGGAAAATTAACATTGTTATGTGAGAGACAAGCTTGACCAAGTGTGAATAAGTTACGTTTTTGGATGTTATGTTAGTTACTTTACTGTTGATAAGTTTGGATGGTTGTTAATGTTAGCAGTTTATTCTTGCTTAAGATGATTGTCAGGTTTGTCGAATGATATAATTTGATTTTCTTATTGTTCGTGGGGGGTAATGTTATGCTGGCTTTATTAATGGTGAAAACTTATGTCACAGTCTATGCAGATTATCTTTGTGCCTGTCTGTGAATGTCATGGATAATTAGACACCGGGTCCTAGTTCCGTAAGGATTTTTTGCTAAAATATTACCTGGTTAATGTTAGGAACATTTAACATTGTTAGGTTTAGAGACAGTGGCTGTGCACAAACACGGTGAATAGCGTTACGTCGTTGTATGCTATGTTAGTTACTTTACTGTTGTTAAGTGTGGAACTTTAAGTTTAACGATTAACAAGTTTATTTCCCATGTTAAAGGCGTGTCCAGGTGGAGATTTGTTCTTTTTAGGGCGTTTATAACGTCATAGATTTAAAGATGCATGCTAAGTAAGCTTATCCTACCATTAATGTTGAAAACTTTGTTTTTATGTTTATGTTTATCCATAGTGATACTCGAAATGTGACTTTGAATCAATAGATCAATAGATCAAATAGATCAGGATTGAAACAGCGAGGGTGGCGGTGATAGTGGGTTATTACTGATTGTACTGGATTTTAGATGGTAACTGTCTAAGTAAAACTAATATATTTTAGTATGAAAATTTGAAGTTAAAAATACTAATAAAAAATGAGAATTTCATAGATCAATAGATCAAGTAGATCACGGACTTGGACTGAGAGTTTAGGGTGCATTGGAACTACTTTGTGGTTTTGATTTACTGAAGTGTTAGCGGCTAGAGTTATGTAAAACATGGACAATTGTAGTAAAAACCATTTGACGTCCCTTAATTAATTAGATCAATAGATCAATAGATCAATAGCCAATCAAATTTGTATTGGGACAGGTGGTGTAGAGGGTAGGTTGAATGGAACGCCACGGATGGCATGATTTACTGATTTACTGATTGTGGGTAGGGTTATGTAAAACATGAAACCAACTATTTTAGTCAAAAAATTTGACCTTAATTCAAAATAGATCAATATAGTATCAATAGTGATCAATAGATCAATAGATCAATATCATAGATCCACAACTGCGTCACGCCGAGAGGTGGGTGCCGATGGTGGTTGCATTTACTGATTTACTTGATTAGGCGTAAAGAACGTTAAATAGCATTTTTGAGAGCGAAACAACCTCTAAAAATTTGACTTAAATAATGAATTCTTATTTATAAGGAAAAGAGGCGTGCATGCTAAATTCCTTATTTCTCTAATCGATCAACTTCTTTCTTCATTTAGGGTACGTTAAAACATGGACAAAATTTTAGTAAATTGGACCTTATCAAAGTAGCCGATCAATGTAGAATCAATAGATCATGGATGGAACATTATAGTGAGATAGGCTTTGGGATGCGGTTTCGTTGATTACATGATTACATACCTTATTTGGTATCCGTAAAAAACGTACGGAATTTGTAAGTCTTATAACTACATCCAAATAGAATAAGCATTTTATATTATTATTTTTTATTTTTATTTTTTCTTCATGATCCGGTTAACTGAAGACCTTCATTTTGTCGTTGTCAGCCCTGAGAACGGAAGAATACTACTAAAGACACCAATATTGTTATCTTTACACAAATATTTAATAACTCGGCACCCACGCACCGGAGCCAGCACGGGTGCAGCTGTCAACTCCCATTTCTCTGAGTTAGACTCCTTCTCTATGTCTTTCCTTCTTTATCTTCCTTCATCCTTCTTCTTCCTCCTTCGACCTCTTTTTGCACTCTGTGGTTTTTCTCAGTCAGGAAACCCCTCAAGGGGGGTCCTAGAAAATTCCTACACGGATTTATAACCAACATATTCGAGTTCCACGGTCTCAATAACCTATATAAGTGGAGGTACCAATATGGTGTTATACGAATGTTTATTTACCTCAGCACCGCACCGAAGCTCCGGGAGGCACCGAGCCGGTTACTGACTCGACTCCTCTGGATTGGCTGAACCGTTTCTTTATTTCTTCTTCCTTCCTCCTTTCCTTCCTCACTTTACTCAAAGCTTTTTTTCCTTCTCTTCTGGTTCCCTCTGAGAGGTGATTTGACGAAGAGGTTTTCTGACATACCAGACATAATTCTTCTAAATGTTTAAATGGGACCCCCCCTCCGGGGCCGGTCTCTGGACTTAACCGGACATCCAATCCAACTCTCGTCTCGTCTCCGACTGCGACTCCTCCAAACCCAGTCTCCACCCAATCCAGTCTTTTTACGATCCCAATTTTAATTTTTGTGCGGGCTATGCTCGGACCATTTCAATACGGGATGATGGCAAAGGGACGTAATCCTCGTCTCCTACGATTTTGATGACATGTCTATCATATATCTCACAATCCAAGAGGTGTAGTCAATTTACTTGAAGCATATAACTTGTCATTATTATTTTTTTAATAGGCATCGAATTTTGTACTCAATTGTGCTCATGACCTAAAGGGTCAGGCAACACTCCCACTATAGCGCCTTCTATAGTATATAAGCTTGAACCTACGGTCACCAAAACTCACCTGTGAGCAGTAGATTTTAGTCACATATACAATAGTGATTTAATTTTACCATAGTATTGAAAGCGAATCTAAGATTCATGCTTTTTAAAATTTAATTGATTCCCACTCCGAATCCTGCTGTCTCAGGTGAAATCCACTTAACATTCCATCTTTCACAGTCCACAGTACTGTCCACAATCCCTCTATATTAAATATTATATATATATGCAAAATTTCCAATACAAGTCAATTCCTATGGGAAAGAAAAATAAAAGCATGAAAATTACAACCAACAACAGCTTCATCTACAAATCATTCACTTCGAAAAAAAAGAAGTGCGTGTAATGCCGCGAAAAACAAGGAAAAATGGAAGGTACCGTAATAAGAACCGTTGAAAAGGGATATCTATTGACGTCGTCAGAACACCCACCACTCGCATGTATTCACTCCTTATTCTACAAATGCAAGGTTTCTAAGTTTGCAGATGATACTAAAGTGGTCACCTCAGTTAGGAATAGTGAAGGATGCATTTAAAGATTCAAAATGATCTGATAACTTCTAGCTGGGCAGATAACGTAGCAAATGGAATTTAATAGTAAAAAGGGAGTTCTTCACCTAGGTTACTCAAATAAAAGTTTTTAACTACGAATAAGGATTGGCTTGAGTCTGTGGACCAAGAAAAAAGATTTTAGGTATGATTATAAGCAGTAATTTGAAAGTAAGCTAATCAGTGTTTTGGAAGCTAGAATAAAGCTAATAAGATGCTGGCATATAAATCCGCAACTGTTGTTTTACAAAGAGCAAAGGAGGAAGTATAAGTAAACTGTTTTGATATAGAGCTATGTAAGGCAGTAATAGAGTATGTGCACAAGTTTGGGCCCCTTATTTAAAGAAAGACTTAGATATGCTAGAGAGAGTGCAACGTAGAGCAACGAGGATGGTTTCTGGGTTTGAGGGTAAGAGCTATGAGGAGAGCTTGAAGGAGTTGGGAATGTTTTCTGTAGAAAGGCATTTCTCAGAGGGACATGATACAAGCTACAAAATATTACATCTATTGATAATACGGAGACCAACAAATTTTTCATAGAGCATGGATGGACAGGTGACCAGGGGCATAATAAGAAAAATTAAGAAGAAAGCATTGCCATCTTGATATAAGAAAGCATGCATTCAGTAATAGAGTTGTTAAATTTTGGGAATGGGCTTGCCACAGGGAGGTTGTTGCGTGTGACTCGATTACAACATTTTAGAAAAGGTTGGATGGTATATGATGGGTGGGTATCTGTATAATATATTTAGACGAGCAAAATTGGTGGGTTTTTTTAGTGACAGTAGTTATTAATGTTAATTGGCATGTGTGACCAAAACTTAGTTATTAATGCATGTGGAAGTTTGGATATTATATATATATATAATATAATATTATATATATATATATATATATATTATATATACTATATACTATATATATAATATAATATATATATATATAATATATATATAATATATATTATATAATATAATATATATAATATATATATATATATTAGAGTCACACGCATACGCGAGTACACGCATACTCGAACAATGAAATTACCTCCCATTTTAATGGTGCGCCTTTCTCTTTTGCGTTCATATTCGTTACACACACACATTCATCCTCCAGGCAACATATTTACTAACCACCATTTATCCCCATATCATATACACATGATTTAAAGTACACACCCCACTCGTAGAAAAACACCTTACAGACATCCCTACTACTCATTTCTCCCTGTGTGCGGGGGAAAAAGAATTCCCACATCTATGTCCTGCGTGTCGTAGAAGTCGACTAAGGGGCGTGGTAGTTGGGTGGCTGCCTGACTACCAGTCATTTCTTGCCAGGGAAGCTAATGCAGCCTCGAGAAGGTCGTGACCCGTAAACGACCTTTCTAACTTTCGGCGAAAATTGTATGATCGTATGGGTACATGGAATGTCAGAGGAATAAAATGTTAGAGAAGAGGAGAGAGGTGATAGATTGTATTTGAAAGGGCAAATTTTGATTTGCTGCTGTGACTGAAAACAAAAAGATGAAAGGAAAAGTGAAATTAAGTGGTGTTGATGTGAAATGTGTGCGTGCTGTTGTCGAAGAGAAGAGGAAGAGGGAAGTTACGGATTGGGAAATTTGATGAGGAGCCTGTGGTATATGAAGCTATGGTAGACTTGATTGTGTGAGTCCTAGAACTCTAATGGTTAAATTTAATTGAAAAGTTCAAGGTATGTGTGTTGTGACGTATGGTCCATCTGAGGGAAACGGTTGAAGAGAGCTACGATTTTTTGGGATAATTGAAGTGATGTTTTGGATGGGGTTGAAGTTAGGAGCTTCAAATTGATAGTTTTGGGGGACCTGAATGTGGATAGGTGATCAAAAAAGGATGGTATAACAAGGTGGTTTTGGTGGGGGGAGGGGGGGAGGGGGAGGGGAGGGGGGAGAGAGAGGTGTCGAGGGAAAATGAGAATGGTAGGGAAGGTGATTGATTTCTTGTGAAGAGGAGTATTGGTGTAAGTAATACTTTCTTTAAACACGAAAGTATCCATAAGTATATACTAGAGTTGGTGTGGTTAGAGATGGTATCGAAGTGAAAAGGTATGATTTGATTTAGTGTTGGTGAAGAAGGAGAATGTTGAAGTATGTGTGTTGGATGTTATATCAGTTAGGGGTTTAGGATGGATTATCGGATCATTAATGTGTTCTATGTAAGCAATATAAGCCTTAGTGGGGGCTTGATGGAGAGGAAGTTTTGATACGAAAGAGTAGGTAAAATTAAGAGAGTGAGAGATTAATGTGTGGCAGAATAATAAGGATAGTATGTAAGAAGCTCTCGCTAGTAAAAACGGTTGAAGGTGAAAAGTTGATATGAGCAAACTGGGGCAAATGAAGGAAGCAATTGTTTAGTAGTGCCAAAGAAGTGTGTGGATGTGCTAAAGTAGGAAAGTAAGAATGTTAACAGCGAATGTTGGAATGAAGATTCGAAAACGACGTTTTAAAGGTAAAAAAAGCGTGGTTGAATGTACTAAAAAAAGCAAATGATAAGTTTCAAAAAGAAAGATGCTTGGAATATAATAAGGAGGAAAAAGAAATACTAAAAGTGTATAACGTAGGAGAAAACAAGAGTAAAAATGAAACAGTTTGGAAGGAGGATGAGGAGGACATACAAGGAAATAGGAAGCTCTTCTGGAAGGAAGCGCGAAAGGTTAAAGAATGAGAAAAGGGGAAAGATTTCTATAGAATAATGAATAGGGATGGTGCCTTTTGTAAACTGATGAAATGGATGTGGAGGGGAGTGTGAAAGAACACTTCGAAAATCTGGAACATATTAACAGTAATGATGAGGTGTTAGTGAATGTGTGCGGTTTTGATGTTGCAAAAGATAGGTTATTTTGGGATGAGGTTATTAGTAGGAGAGGTATGGGTAGGGTGAGAAAGTTGAAGAATGGAAAGTCTGCAGGTATAGATGAAGATTACTAGCTGAAATGATCAAGAGCGGAGGCGAGATTGTATTGATTGGATTTGGAATTGTGTAATAAAGCGTTTAGGAGGGTATAGTTCCAAGGATTGGAGGAGAGCTAATAGTACCCATTATATAAGGGTAAGGAGAATAAGGGGAACTGTAGAAATTATAGGGAATAAGTTTATTGAGATGTTGTAGGGAAGGTATATGCTGTTATTTCTGTCGAAAGAGTGCGTCGAGTGACTGAGGGACTGATTGAGGGAGAAACAAGGTGCGTTTAGGAAGTGAGAGGATGTGTGGATCAAATTCTTACTAGTTGAAACAAATGATTGAGAAATGAGGAGAAGAAGAATAAATTGTATTTAGGTTTGTATGGGATTTGCAAACCAGGCGTATGATAGAGTTAATAGGAAAGCGTTATGGCAGGTGTTAGTGATATATGGTGTTGGTGGTAGGCTTCTGAATGGAGATTCAAAAGTAGTATGACGATAGTGAAACTTGTGTAAGAATAAATGGGTGGATAGAAAGAGGTTTAGAGTAATAGCGAGTAAGACAGGTTGTGTTATGTCTCCTTGGTTATCAATTTGTATATGGATGGGTATGGAAACGAAATTTGAGTGGGGAGAAAGGGCAAAAGGGCATGAAAATGGTGTTTAGAATGTGGAGAATGGAGTGAGTGGAGGGTCCCTACCTATTATATGCGGAGATTTGGTTTTGTGGCGATCTGAAGAGAGTTTTGAGAGATTGATAGAGGATTTGGCAGGGTGTGTGAAAGGAGGGGCTTGAAAATAAACTTGGATAAGAGTAAGGTTATGGGTTGTGAGTGAGGACATCTCAGTGTAATTTATTGTTAGATGTGGAGCGCTAGAACAAGTGTCTGAGGCTTAAATTTAGGGTATATGTTGGATGAGAAGGGAACGGGACGATGCAGAGTGTAGTAGGAAAAAGTTGTGAATGCAGGAAGGGGCTGGTGCAATTAAATCGTTGTGGAATATGCAAAGACTAAGTCTTGAGTGTGGCTGGGTCGTTACATCATGAGGGTATGTGTTTACCTGTGTTATTGTATGGTAGTGGGACTATGTTGGAATAAGAAGTATAGATCTAAAGTTCAATGTTGTTTCAGATGGACAATCTTAGGGTGTTGCTAGTGTGAGAAGGATTGATAAAGAGAGGAATGAACGTATTAGAGATGGTGTTGGTGTGAAGAAAGGGTAAATGAGAGGAATAAATGAAAAGTATGTTGAGATGTTTGGTCATGTGGAAGGATGAAGATAGTAGTTTGCGTTAAGCGGACTGTATAGGGTGAAGTGTGTTGGGAACCACGGCTGGGAGACCGAAACGAGAAAAGTGGATTGAGTCGGTGAACGAAGGTCTCTGAAGGAGAGAAAATGTGAGTTTGGCAGAGGCGAGAATAAAAGTGCATGATAGGAGAGAATGCGGGTTTTGTATGGGGGCCATGTTGTGCGGCCCCACCGGGCCAGGAGAACCCTTACATGGACGATTTACCAATGTGAGGGTCCGTCGGCGGTCCCGTGATGCTCTAGAGTGGATTTCTGTCTGTGACGAGCTCTCACTACATTAATGGTACAGAGGGGCGGTAAGGCTGGGCTTTCTTTTCGACGTTTGTCATGTTCTACTCTACTGTTTTTCTTTTCCGATGCTTGTTAGCGCACCTTACCCCCAATCTGGGCAAAGAGGGGGGGCAAAGAGGAAGGTGAAGAAGAAGAAGAAGATATATATGATATATATATATATATATATATAGATATAAATAATATATATATATATAAATATATATATATATATATATATATATATATATATATAATAATTATATATTAATATATATTATGATATATATTATATATTTTTACTAAGCCAAATTGGTAGATATTTAGTTACAGTAATTTGACAATCCCTA